>APFE031140122.1:78272-183874 GCA_000404065.3 Pinus taeda
CTTCCAGAAGCTTCCCCTCTGACACTTGCCACTCCATTTTCGACCAGGGATGAGTAAGAGATCATCATTCTCCAAGTGGAAGCAGGAACTATCAGAGAGAAGACACTAATCAAGATCCAAAAGATGACTCACCTCTCTGTAATCATCTATATATGGATCCCTCATCACAGAGATCCAGAGGCTGGAATTTTGTATCTTATAGAGAAGTTCTGTTGGTTCTGGTGTACATTCATAGTGTTGGGTGATCTAAGCTTTTCTTGAGGTGAAGAAGGGCTTCTTAGCTGGAGGATGATGTTGGGTTAGAGCACATGGTTGTAATCCTCTTGCTACTTTTCATCTTAATAAAGCTATTCTTGTTTCTTTCCATATTCTTGTTTACTTGTTTATATATGCATGTATATGGTTAATACACATCTGATCCTGTATTATTTATGAATTTAGATCCTTGTTTCTTGGATAGTAGTATGTTGCTGTGATTCCACAGGTTCTTTCGAAGCTGGGCAGACAAAGAAGAAGCGGCGAAGCTCTATCAAGAAGGAGAGGAAATCAAACGCAAGACTCAGGTTGGTCTTCTTGGTTCTCCTCTCGTTTCTTTTCATAAAAGGAAACAACAGTAGACTTTGATTGTTTGTTTCTAAGATAGCCACCCATCTTAGTGGGAATAGCAGCATCCGAGTGGACACTATTCCTGGATAACACCCATGGATGACTCATACCCTTACACACATCTATAAATGGATCCCTCATTTAAGAGATCCGAAGGCTGGAATATTGTGAATTGCAAGGAAGTGTTGATAGTTTGTAATTGAGGAAAGAACATTGTATTGTTGGAGTGATCTTGCTATTTCATGAGGTGAAGAGGGATTGAAGCTAGGAGGATGATGCTGGATAAGACAATTGTGTTGTAATTCTCCCTTCTATTCAATAAAGTTCTTCAAGTTTTCTTCCATATGACTGTGTAGTTGTGAATGTTATCATTTGTGAATGCTATCATTTGTTCATTATATATCCGATTCTGTAATGTATGTGTTGTAATAGATCATGATTCTTTGACAGTTCTTTGTTACTGTATTTGTGCAAGGACTCTCCAAGCGGGTTATGTATTGGGAGGAGCTGCAAGCTCTGTCAAGGGGGAAGAGATCAAGCAATGGATTAAGCGAAAGTTCCAGGTTGGTTCCATTATCTTTCTCTTATCTGGTACACATAGAATAAATCATTGAATTTCTTTAAACTGTTCTTTCTAGTGTAGCTACCAAACCTAGAGGGCTATTCGTTCGACAAGACACTAGTGTTCCCTGAAACACCAAGTAGTCTCTTCTCCATCCATATATGTGATTTTTTGATGTCACGAACTATCTTACTATTGCTCGCTTTCCTTTGGATTCTTCTTGCATCTTTGATAATGAATATATTACCTTATGGAGGATAATAATTTCATCATAAACTCACTTTATGACCTCTTCTAATAATTTTATTTCCTCCAAGTCTGCTGCCTAGAAATCCTCCTTGTGGGAACTCGTATTTGACAAAGTCTAGATCTCTCATTAGGGGAATTTTGACATATAAAATGGGCCTCCTAAGTAACTTATAAAATAATAGTGGAAATAATAAAATAATATTAGATTACATCATTTAATTTTAAAGGGAAAAAAGAAAAAAAATATTTTTTCAACTCGTATTTTCAACTTATCTCCCTATGGGTTTACTCAAATTTTGAGTGGAAACACTTATTAGAAGAAAAATTTGTTTTCTAATCCAAGAAGTACCCATGTTTCATACTTCCGATGGACCCTACTATACGAAAAATGATAAATACATGAAAATTGTGATTACAATAACATTTTTTCATGTATTTCTCATTTTTAGTGTAGCGGGTCCATCGAAAGTATGCAACACAGATACTCCTTGGATGACGAATTAAAATTTTCATCCAGTGATTAGTCCAGATCAAAATTTGAGTAAAAACTTAGGGAGATAAGTTAAAAATACGAGTTGAAAAAGTAGTTTTATTATTTTATTATTTTATAGTCTTTTTACTTTTTTACTCCATAATTGGTGAATCGTCTCCCATGGTTGACATCATCATCTTGAATCCTGTTGGTCGTTATAAATTTTAATTTGGTTGTAAAGTTTTCTTAGGAGGCCCATTTTAGACCTCAAAATTCCCCTAATGGCACATAAGTTATCATTCCCTTGTTGTGAAGTGGCTAAGTTCTCTTTCAACTCTTTTACTTCATTCAACAAAAGTCACACATTATTTCCAATATCAATATCAATGTCCCTTATCAATGTCCCATATTGTAGTGAATAATATCAACTTACCAAAATCTCTAGCTAGTTACTTCTGCCTTTCTTGAGATATCCCATTTTTGAATTTATCAAATATAAAGCTTGAATGATCCAATACCCGATCTTCTTCTTCAAATGTGACTCCCATTTTTTCAAGTGTGAAATTCCCACTAGTGATAGGTGTGGGAGGAGCGACATCTAGAGGAGGTAGTAAGGCTTATGCTTCCATTTGTGCTAAATACTTCAATTTGGTTTCCAATGCATCCTTTTTTTCTAATTCTTTAACAATCCTTTCTTCTTCAAATGTGACTCCCATTTTTTCAAGTGGGGAATTCCCACTAATGATAGGTGTGGGAGGAGCAACATCTAGGGCAGGTAGTAAGGCTTAGGCTTCCATTTTTGCTAAATTCTTCAATTTGGCTTCCACTGTATCCTTTTTTTCTAATTCTTTAGCAATCCTTTCTTCTTCAAGTTTTCTGTCAATTTCTTCTTCTTTCTTCCTTTATTAGAGGAAATCTTGGCCTAAAAGTGGCCTCCTAAGGAAAAATAATAAATAATATCTAAAATGATAAAATAAGAGTTATGAATTTTAGAGGGAAAAGAAGAAAACCATTTTTATTTTTATTTTTTGGCTTATCTCCTTATAGGTTTACTCAAATTTCAAGTGTAAACAATTTTTGGATGTGGAATTGAATTCCACATCCAATAAGTACCCATTATTCAGAATTTTTAGAGGACCCACATTGATAAAAAATAAAGACACTTTAAAAAAACATGTTGTTACTTGTTGGATATGGAATTCAATTCTGCATCAATGAGTGACTACACTTGAAATTTGAGTATACCTATAAGGAGATAAGCCAAAAATACAATTAAAAAAAGTAGTTTTCCTTCTTTTCCCCCCAAAATATTTACATGTACCTATTTTTAAATTTAAAGATTTTGATTGGTTTACATATTGTGACATGGAAATCAAATGAAAATTTCATTGGTACTTTTAAGCTGAAATTTCCTCTAATGGCTTCTTCTTCTTATTTCTTCTTCATTTCCTCCTCATGTTTCCTTTTGCACTTCCTCTTAATTTCTCTTTCTTTCTTCCTCTTGTTTTGATTTCTCTTCCTCTTCTTTCTTTCTTGATGACTCTATCTCATGCCTTTTGTTTTTTTCTCTCCTTTCCTTTTGGTTTCTCTCTTAACTCTTTGTTTCTTTAATCTTTCCTTCTTAGCCACATCCTTTTGCTATTTCCTTTTCAATGCCACAGTGTTCTCTTTGGTATCCATAATTTGTTGTGATTCTTCATTTGAGAGCTCAGGGTTATTTTTAGGCTTGGATATTCTGATTCCTTTACTGCCTCAATTGATTTGGTAGAGTTAATTTGTTTTTTCACTTTGTTTTCATCTACTTCAATGATTGGTGTGTATGACCAATGTTTCTGGGAAAACTAGTGTCTTTTCGATTTGCTAGTCCCACTAAGATGGGTAGCTATCTTAGAAACAAACAATTCAAAGTACTTCAATATTTCCTTTATGTATGATAGATAAGAGAGAAGCAAAGAGGACCAACTTGTATCTTCCACTTGGCTCCTTGCTTGTTTCCTCTCTCCCTTGATAGAGTGTTGGATGGATAAATCGATTTTGTGGACAAGACTGATCTCCCTAGCATCAAAATATAGTGTAGCAACAAGATGACAAGCAAATGTATCTTTCTCTAAACATATGTGATTCATAAATAAAAACTATAGAGGTGTTTAGACCCTGCCTTAAGTCCAATGCTAGTTTGTAACAACCATCCTTCAATCGTTCGGAAGAGTTTCCTTTTGAGAACCTGCAATCACAAACAAGTAAACATAAAATAGCACCTGCATGGCTAATATCATAAATCATGTCCATTATGGTGATCAAGGAATCCATAAAATAAACCATAAAACAACAGCTTATTGGGAGAAACAAACTTATTTGTATTAACTTTGAAGTAGAATAACCTTATAACCTTTTCAGCCTTGATTTTGAACAAGATCTTCCCAGGGTCCGAAACAGGAATCTCCTTTACTTTGACAAGCATTACACTCTTCCAAATGAGATCAAAGAGGTATGTAACCTCTCCTCATAAAAGCTCTATTAGGAAGACTAAGTTCCAGCAGCATTTCACCTCAAAAATATTCAACTTTCAACCTCCCAAGTAACCAACCCAATGCTTCATTTTATAGTGCAGAGGAAGGACGTTACAGGTCCAACTATGAAGGGATAGAGTCTTCCTTCAAAGGGATAAGCTCCTCACATCAAGGGGTTAGCTCCTTAAGGTATGGGATGCATGAACCTTAAGGGAGCAAACTTGCCACTCAGATTCCTTCCAGAAGCTTCTAGAAATGACTCAAAGTGAGTTTTTAAGAATATACTTGTGCCTTTTTAACTTTTACAGGGGTCCACACCCATAACACAGAGACAGAGAGGTCAGGTGTGCAGGAGACATGACCATTAGGTGTGAGACCACAGGTAATGCTAAGAGAAAGTGTAGAACCAGAGTTTTAGAGACTTTTGGGGGCTTTCTATCATTTTCAAGGCTTGATATGAAGAACTGAGGCTTTAAGACTTGAAAAGGAGGAAAGTATAAGTGGTAATGGACTCACACAAATTCCAGAATGTCAAGGTGACAATTTTTTGTGCAACAGATTTCCCCCCTAAAGTGTGAAGTCTGTAATAGATGAAGATATAGTTTGTCATCTATGAAGAGTGAAGTACCTTGTCATTTCAAGGATCATCCTGTGGACACCTCAGTCGAAACCTGTAAAAAAATTCAATGCAATATATATATATATATATATATGTGTGTGTGTGTGTGTGTGTGTGAACATATCATCGCTGAGGTAGGCATTCCCATACTTAGATTAAAACTGACTAGAAAATCGACTAAACTGTTCTGATACAGGAATGACTTTGTAATACATCAAGAGTGTAGACATATGTAGAAACAGTATGGGTGCAACCATCTATTTATGAAAAGTACACTGTATAATGAATAAAAAAATTCCTCGCATCTTGGATGGTAGAAACTAGATCTAGGGTCTTGATTTATACTTCCCAAACTAGTACGATTCTATCCATGTGAATGAATGTGTCAAAGTCGAACACGGTAGAAACCACTTGATTACCAGTTAATGATGTGAACTATTAACAAGTGTGAGAGAAACTACCCGTAATGTCAATGGCTCTCAAAGTACTCAGTACAATCCATGAAATGTGAATAAATGAGCTGATGTCGAACATATCATAGAATCCTTTAATCGAAGGTCAATGATGCAACCTATCATCGAAGGCGAGAAACTTGCCATTAGGGCATGCTGATTCCAAGGTACTGACGATTTCTAATCATCTTTCTAGATAATGAGCTAAAGTCGATAGAAAGAAATCTGTCATAGGTAAGCCCACAACACGAAATCATAGACCAAGTTTTGAAGAAATGTATTGGCAAGGACTGACTCAAGGATGGTCAAAATGGATGACAGATATTTTGCAGATGAATGGTTTGTTTGAACTGACCTCTTGAACACATCACGACACTGCAGATGGTTTGGTGACAATTGACCCAAAGCTAATACCCATAAACTGGTTGAGGAATTTCAATATGGTTTGATTAACTGTTAGGAAAAGGATTTTCCAACCCAAATGAACAAAAAGTGTCGTGTTCAAGAGTGGTTAACTGCTTTTCTAAAACACAAAGTGTAACAAACAGGTTCATTTTTCTCTCTTTTCCCCCACCATTTCTGGCAAGTACCTCTTTATTTTTGACAAGCTTGAGGAGGATAACATTTGCTTGTTTATAAACTCATCCTTCGGATGAGTCCAACTTAGTTTGAAATTCAAACCCTAAGAAGGAGTGGTTCGTTCTTGTTTAAATTGAACAGGTCCTTTACTGTTAAATTTTAACGAGTCCAGTATAGGAAAAACTCAGTGTTTTTCAATTTTAGGGAGTCAGAAGAAAAACTTAAGAAAACTCCATGGGTGTCCTTTTTTGTAAATTTGTGTCCCCCAAGCTTGAAAAAGTATAAAATAATACTTAAGAGAACCTCTTGACCATTATGATCAAGGAGTACTTTTCATAATTAGTGGCTTCGATTTGAAAAAGTAAAAAAGCGATCAAAGACATGTCATTTTATAACCAATATCGAACTTGAAACGACAAAATTCCGACGAAACTTTCATGTTTATATGATCAGAAAAGAGCTGTAAGTGGACTTCCTTTTTAATTTTTTTTAATGAGTTTAAAAGGGAAAAAACTCGGCAATCTTTTCATATTTCACGAGTTAGAAAAAAGCTTAAAGAGGACTGCAATGTTTCACTTTTTTGTAAATTTTGGGAGAGTTCGAAAAAGTGAAAAAAGTATGCTCTTTGTTGAAAATGATCAATTTTCCCCCAAAAATCCAATATTCTGCACAAAAACTCAAAACATTACTCATTCCTATTTAAGATAAATAAAAATGTATCAAAAAGTTAGCTTTTTAAAGTGAAAAATAAATAAATTAAAAATTAATTTATTTAGAAAAGCTTATAAAAAGGGCTTTTGTAAATTCATTTTTACCATTTGATTTTAGAGTGAGAAGTGAGAGATTTTGGGTAAGAAAATTCCTGTGAAGATTGCAGAAAATCCGTCCGTTGGAATCGAAAACCGTCAGCTCTAGGTAATCCACATCATCCTTATCTTGCATTTCAATTGTTTACATTTCATTTTTAGGCTTTAAAATTGATTTTTTAAGGAGAATTTGGTTTAGAAAATCGCTCACGGGGGTCCACAGGTGCAACATGCAACCCCTGCAGACCCCGACTTTTTCTACAAAGAAAAAATTCGTGGGTCTGCACCTATTGCTTACAACACATGCGTACCTACACATTGTCTGTAACCAGCTGGTGCAGACCCTGCGAAATGGATTTTAAAAATTCAAATTTCTCTATTTCTGCCCAAAAATTTTCGAACTAAATTGTTCTAACATGTCGTTTTTGCATTGTAGGACATACAAAATGCTTGTTTGGTGGGAATGCAAGAATGAGGATGTGGAACTTGGCGCAATAAATCATCCACCCACAATACAGGCATTGAAAGCATGTGGACTGTTTAAGTTCTGGGACATACCAGGAATGAGGGCCCAAGTAGACTTCTTGCAATGGCTGGTAGATAGGTGGAACATACAGGACCAATGTTTCATGATTGGTGGCCACCGGCTTGAAATTAGAGGACATATATTTCTTAACTAGTTTTCCCAAGAGAGGCGAATGATTATCTCTTTTCGGGACTAGGCTAGGTGGCCAGTCTGTCGCTAGTTTCCGATAGGAGTTTTGCAATGATAAACAAAGGAAAAACGAATCGATATTAAAACTATCGACCATACTAAACTTAAGGTTATTGCATTCAATGTCACTAGAATATGCGGTAGTGCAACATTGCATGTAGCCACCAGATCCCAGATGAAAATGGCAGTAGACTGTTATTGAGGTACCATCTTCAACTGGTGCGAGGCTGTGTTAGCAAATGTAAAAGGCCAACTAACTACAACAAAGAACGAACAACTAAAGAACTTTGGATATGGTTTCCTCATTATGAGGTTTGGTCTAGAGAGGGTCCCTATGCTAGTCCCACAGTAGCTTTCTATTGAGGTTGGTCTTCCTCGAGAGCTTAGGATAATGCGTTGGGTTGCAGTGATGGCCCATCATCCTAAGCAGCGTTTAGAGGTTGTTCGATTTCCGCCTGAGTATTTTCGTTGGTTGAGGAACCAACTTTTTGTGATTAAGGATTTTCCATATGCTGGGATGGATTATCGTGGTGACCTAGACATAATTCTTCCACCAGGAGAGCAATGGGATGATTTAGGTAAAATCATTTTCAACACTTTCTAAGTTTTAACTAATTTTTTTTTGTTTTTTAAATCGTCCAAAACTGATAATAAAAAGTTTTAAATGCAGATGTGGGTCCACGATGACTAGCCCCTCTCCAACCTTATGAGAGTAGACACCCAGCTGCAGCAGTACCAGCCCCACAAGACCAATCTATAGATATCCTGACCGATTTGGAGAATCATCTAGAGCATTTGACAACAGATATTCCAGAGACTGGCATAGATGATATTCCGCTTAGGTTACAGTGATATTTGATTTGGGTCCAAGGACCTTTTAGGAGGTTCCTTTGTAGGGTGGCCCAAGCAGTGGTTTCTTATCATGATCATCACCAGGGATAGGATGATCGCTTTTGTAGAATCACACGACATTTTTGTCTTTTTGTACTATCATTTTGCCTATTATAAGGTGTTTTTTCAGCTTATGATCAAAGATGATGTATATTTTGACACACTTCTATGCTATGATATATCATTATTACTGGCTATCTTGTGTAACATGTTATTGAATTTGTTTTAAATTTACTGTTTTTATTATTGCAAATGTCTATTTATCATACGAGAAGCAACTGCATCTGCTAATGTGCTTAAATGTCTTGGAATATGCTGATATTCAATGTAATCAAATTCACCTTCCAAGAGACGAACTCTAAAAAATAATCTTAATAACACTGGATTTCTAATGGCATAAACCCTGTTAAGCTGTAATACAACGAGTTCAGAATCTAACCTAACAATCAAACTTTGAATCCCAAATGAGATGGATTCAAATAATAACTCAATCACTGCACTATACTCTGCAATGTTATTCACTGTTTGACCAAGGCTTACCCCATTCATAGATACTAACTCATCAGAGGGTGAATAGATAACCCAAGCTACAGAAGAAATGTTCCGTGTACTACGACAAGCACCATCAGCAAAACCAATGTATGTTTGAAGAGACATTGACATCTGCAATATCAAGAGTAAAATCAAGATAAGCAGGAATAATGATAAAAGCACTCTCTAAACTAGGTACACTTTTCTAATCTAAAGCACACTAGCTATAAACAAACTAATCTAACAAAAATCTCCACACCAAAATTTAAGCATAATATCTCTTCAGGTAAAGACCATTTCTAGGTTTACCTAAAGAGACACTGTCAAAATCTACCAATTCATAGGCCCCTTTTGCCAACTTTCGCTTAACAATATAAGGACCATGCCACATAGGTACAATTTTTCCAGCCCCTAGCTTATCGTTTGCTTGATCGTATAGTAAAACTAGGTCTCCTTCGAAAAATTATGAGGTGTAACATTTCGGTCATACTGAGCTTTTATTCGTTTCGTATGAGCCTCAATTGCTAGTGCAACATTGCATCGATTCTTATCTAGCTGAGCTAAGTACAAAAAATGTTTTTCCTCTTCAGAAGTAGCTAGGAGTAATTCTATGGCTAATTGTAATGACGGAATTTCACATTCAATGGGTAACACTGCTTCCAAACCGTAGACTAGTTGAAAAGGAGTAAAACCATTGATGTTTTTACTGAGGTTTGATATGCCCAAAGTGCTGAAAATAACATGTGATGCCAATTTGACCTATGAATACCAATGATTTGTTGGATCATAGTGACTAGATCTTTATTGATAGCTTCAACCAGACCATTAGCATGTGGGTAATATGGAGTAGAACTATCGTGACAAAGGCCAAGTTGATCTGTTAGTTCAGTCATCATGATGTTTCAAAAATGACTTCCATGATCAGTAATAATAGCTTGAGGAACACCGAATCTAGCAATTATATGATTACAAACGAAAGTTGCAGCAGTTTTGTCGTCTGCCGAAAATGTAGGCATTGCCTCGGCCCACTTAGTAAAATAATCTACCGCTAGGATGATATACACATGCCCGTCGGCCGAGTGAGGCTTACATGTAATAACATCGATACCCTACTTTGCGAAAGGACTGACAACAATTATAGGGTGGAGAGGAGTGGGTGGAGCACGCATCTTATGATAAAAAATTTGACAATTGTGGCATTTTCGGACTACATAGATACAATCTTTGAATAAGGATGGCCATAAATAACCAGTGCGCAATATCTTTTGGGCTATGGCATATCCAGACATATGACCGCCACATGCTCCAGATTGATAGTCATTCAGAACCTTTTCAGCTTCTTCATGAGTTAGACAATGTTAGAAAATAGAATCTGCCCCTCGACGATAGAGTGTATCACCAATAATATTGTATTGTTGGGATTGGAAACGTATTTTCCATCATTGATATCATGAGATTTCAGGCCGAAAAGATTGGATTTGGAGATAAACAATAATATCTTCATACCATGGATCAAGAGTACTGATAAGAAACAAGGATTCGTCTGCAATGGGCTCTTCAGCGATAGTTTCAGGATCAGTACGTGGGAAATCACACATCAATTCCGCAAAAACCAAAGATTTCTTTGCCTTGGATTTTTCAAATTCCAAGTCAAATTCCTACAGGATAACTATCCATTTGGAATACATGCCCCCTAGCAATTGTTTGTTCATAATATACATCATAGGGTTACAGTCAGAAATTACCATGGTTTTGCATAATAAGATGTAGTGACGAAATATTTGGACAACTTGAACAGTTGCCAAGGTCAATTTCTCCACATGTGAATATTTAATCTCAGTCAGATGCAGAGTTCGACTAAGATAGTAAATCACATGTTCATTTTTGAATTCATCTTCCTGAATTAAAACCATCCCAATGGTGGAATGAGAAGTAGCGAGGTACAAAAAGTAATCCTGGTTGTAATTGGAAGGATGCAGTAACGACGCATGGGTTAACGCGTGTTTTAGTGCATCAAAATATTTGTTAGCTATCTCATCCCAAAAGAATGGAGTATTCTATTTCAAAAACCTTGTAAAACCTTTCGTTATCCCAATGTAGTTAGGATGAAACGACGTAAAAAGTTTGTTTTCCCTTGCAAACTTTGGAGTTGGCGAAGAGTCGAAGGAGGAGATAATTTGATGATAGCTTCAACCTTCGAGGGATCGACACGAATGCCAGCTTTTGAAACGACAAATCCTAGTAAATGACCCGTTTCTACACAGAATACACATTTGTGTAGATTCAACCTAATTCGATAATGCCTACATCTCATAAAGATAGCTCGTAAATGAGTGAGATGATAAGCTCTACGTAGTGAAAGGTAAATCATCGAGATAAGGCTGCACAATGTGCTTGATGTCATGAAATGCGTAAGACATAGCCCTCTGAAAAGTTGCTCCAACATTCTTCAATCTAAAAGGTAATTTGCAATAAGCAAATATCCCCCATGTAAAAATGAAAGCCGTTTTAGGTTGATCAGCAGGGAGTATGTTGATTTTATCGTAACCAGAAAAACCATCCATAAAGGATAACATTTCACTATCGGCACAATCATCAATAATTTGATCGATATAGGGGGTTGGATAATTGTCTTTAGGATAAGCTCGATTAATATCCCTATAATCGATACATATTCTTATCGTTCCTTGCTTTTTGTTAACATGAACAATATTCGATACCCAATCTGTTAAAGGAATTGGATAAATGAAACCTGCATGAAGTAATTTCTCAACCTCAGCTTTAATAGCAGCGGCTTTTCTCGGATGTATCTGACGCAACCATTGCCAGAAAGGTTTAGCATCTAGGTATGTTTTAATTTCATGGAAAAAAATTGATGGAATGATTCCTGGCATTTCTTCAGATGACCAGGCAAACACATCATGGAATTCTTGAAATAGGGCTTTATAAGTTTGGATTTCATCCTTCGTACAAGAAGCACCTATATGAATGTTTTCAATCATTCCGGGTTTAACTGAAATGTCAATAGGAACCGTTCGAGAAATATTTCCCAAATTTAACTCAGAAGCAGGATGTTGCAATGGATTCTGTGGTTCTTTAACATATTCAGTAGTGAAAATAGATGAAAAATCATTTTCAAAATGATCAAGCTCAGGTAAAAATGAAGATCGATGATGAAGATCTTCCCATGGTAAATCATAAACAAACAAAAGTTCACGAATCTGCTCATGAGTATGAACAAGATCATAAAATGTTGTTGAAGCTGAGGTTGATATCGAAAGTGATTCCCCATGGACCAAATTCATTATATCAGTTTCGGGTGAAGAAGAGTCAGAAAACGACTGTACAACCTGATATGCAATTCCAAACAAACTCAAAGGCATTGCATTACCAAATGAATCCACCTCAGAATCGAAAGGTACGATCCAAGGATCATCAAAAGAAATAGTGTTCAATGAAATCATATGAATAGTTGCAATAGAAGGCGATACGTTAGGAGGAGGGAAGGAAAAAGTTCCTAGTAAACCAAAATCTTTAATCAAACCTACCCCAACATCCTTGTAAGGGATAGTTGTTTTACCGACATGCTGAATGTTATCTGAAGAGGCTGGGTCGGATGAAAAATAAGTTAGCTTGTCTATTGTAACAATATTTCCGTTACGAGGAAAATTAATAAGCCAAAAGACCGATGAAACAATAGCAGTCATAGCGTAAGACCAATTGTGACCCAAGAGAAGGTTGTAATCTAGAGGGGCATCAACCACTTCCACATCTAGATTTACAGTTTTTCCTTC
Organism: Pinus taeda; assembly: GCA_000404065.3. Lineage (NCBI taxonomy): Eukaryota > Viridiplantae > Streptophyta > Pinopsida > Pinales > Pinaceae > Pinus > Pinus taeda. The sequence continues at coordinate 91,059 of APFE031140122.1, forward strand.
GACCCCTAAAGGTAAATCCTGCAAAATGCCAAAATGATGGAACCCTCAGCCATCAAAATCATTTAGAATCTTCAGAGACTAATTGAGTGTGGGAGAACCAAGTGATTTCCAACACTGGATCGACATAATACATGTAGAAGCTCCCTCATCAATCATAGTCCGAAAGCAAGGTCTGTTTTTGACTAACACTGGAATTTGGAAAGCCATTTGATGAGTTAGGTGGGGTGTACTATCCTCTAAATCAATTATTAGGTTCAAATCCTAAATATCAACAACTCCTATAGTAGACAATAGTAATTTATGCTATGCTGGGCATGATTGCAACACTTCCAAAGCCGACATTACTGAAGGGGAAATAGCTGAGTCTTCAACAATGTTATAACTCTGAGCAGCTCTCGCATGTGGATTGAAAGCTTATTTCCAAAGTATACCTTTAGCAAGTGGTTTGATTACTAAGTCAGGGTTAGGTTTCTTGATCTGTAGTGGATCAGAACCAGGAGGAGTTGTAGTTGACGGGTTTGAATTAGAAGATTTTTCTTCTTTACCACCAACAGGATTTTTACTACCATAATCTTGCGATTGCGTCGCAAGCCTAACATGAGACATCATCATAATGGGTTCTTCTAAGGCATTTGAGGAAGAACCAATCATCTTACTATCTTGATTAGGAAAAGGATCCTTCAAGACAACAGGCGTTTGAGAACCTTTGATGATTTTCGAAACCTCTACTCGATGTGGGTAGTTTTTAGTAAAATGATCCTTGTCACAAATGAGACAAGGATAGCGAGGTTTATGTTTCTTTTCAGTAGATTCATTTTTATCTATTTTCTATTTTGAGTTTTGTTTGTTTTTATTCTTCCCTTTCTTTTTACCACTGGATTTTGATTTGGCCGTAGATGATTCTACGACATGGATATCGGCAGGAATTTTAGCGGAAGAGTCTCATGTTAGGGAATCTGGTAAAGTTATAATAGGAGAAGAATTCTTTGAAGATTTCTTCTTGCTTTTAGTACTAACTAAACCAATCATACCATCAGTGGCATGAGACCCTGAAGGAGCTATAGTTATTTGTCCATGTTTCGGAGGATCTGGGATTTTTTCATGTAAAGTACCTGACTGCATATATACAAGGTCAAGGTACTAAGCCTGAGCAATTACTTGCTCTTCAGTAACAACTCCCGCCTTAGCTACATCTTCAGTGATTTTAGGTAATAATGATTTTATGAACCATTCAGCTAAAATTTGATCCGGAATGAAAACTTTCACCAAACACCGTCTACGTCGCCATTCATGAATATGATCAGAAATATATGTGGATGTGGATTGTTTTAATGAAGTTAACAATTCCATGCCATTGTCGTATCTGAGAGGCAACTGAAAATGAGTTAAGAAAGAGGTGGCTAACTAACCAAAATTATAAAAAGCGCCTCGTGGTAACTCAATGTACCATTTGGCAGCAAGACCAATTAGAGTTCGTTGAAAAAGATGTAAGCGAATTGAATCATTTATGATGGAATTAGATGCACACCAGAGGTGATAAGTCATCACATGATTTGACATATCTTCTCCTGACTTACCCTCGAACTTTGGGATATCACTGGGTAAATTATTAGGCATTGGTGGCCAATACGGAAGATAGTAAATCAGATCGTTTGTAAGGCATGACAAATCAGGTAAATCTAAAGTTGCAATAAATGGTAACTGACGGTTAGGGTCATGAAAACCATGGGTAACAAGACCAACCCTAGGAGGAGGATATCCGAGATAACCTGGGATTGGATTTGCATTAGGAATATTATAACCTCGTAGGAAACCATGATTAACTAGACCAAACTGGGATTGCTGAGGCCGTTGATAAGTATAGCCAAGGTACGGTTGATATTGATAGAATGGGTTTTGTATAGTAGGAATGAATTGATACTGTCCCTGTTATGGTTGATAAGTGAATTGCGGTTGAATTGTGACAACCGTACCTAGACTAGCTTGTCTTGCAGGCATCTGGACCGAAGTCTGAACTGTAGGTCCTGACTGTGGTAAAGAGGCTTAAGGAGTTTGCACTGATACAGGAACAATAGAAACCAGAGCTACCGATACTCCAGAAACATGTGTGGTAGGTTGAACAGAAGCTGTAGTTTTAGCAGTAGTTTGAGGTGGAGTTCAAGGTGAATTAGGCCCATACTGTTGAACTAAACCAGTGCAGAAGTTTGAACAATAGGCTGGACAGGTTGCTGGGTTGGACCAGCAACCAAAGGTTGTCCAGGTTGACTTGATAATTGCATATTAGGTTGCATAGTCTATTGAATTTGAGATGGATCCCACATCATATTCATTCCGGGGTATGAACCCATAAAAGGTTGTGCATATGGAGGACCATAACCGGATTGAGCATAGGGCTGATAATTAAGCAGTACATTTCTAGCTCCTTGTACAAATGGTTGACCATAAGGTGGTTGGAAACCTTGAGTTGGGTAATGACCTTGAGGTTGATAACCTTGAGGCATGTACTGAAACTAGGGTTGACCTTGACGTGTGTATTGAAACTGGGGTTGACCTTGAGGTATGTATTGAGTTTGGGGTTGACCTTGAGGTATGTACTGACCTTGAGGTTGCCCCCCAGGTGATAACTGACTACCTTGAGGTTTCCCCCCAGGTGCTAACTGACTACATTGGGGTTGCCCCCCAGGTGGTAACTGACTACCTTGAGGTTGTGGATTTGGAATACTACCTGACATCATAAGAATTTCTTCTGCACTCAATGGTTGAGTTCCATTATTAACAGTTGATAACTCATGTCCAATTGGTTGAGGAGATGCTCCTGAAAAAGTACCAGTGAGTGACTGGTACCCCGAAGGAACAAAAGGACCACCATATAAAAATGTTTCCAGTGTTTGGGAAAACATAGATGACTGTCTCGACGTATTCAATGGAGGATAATAGCCTTTGGGTGTTGGTTGAAAAGGAATTCGAGGTGGTGAAAAACTATGGCCTAGGTTTTCTAAATTTTTTTTCAATAATACGTACCAAGTGTCACTCCTAAAAGGACTGTAGAAAATTGATTCACGCTCCCTAAGTTCTAAAGTTGGTTGATTTTCGGGAAGAATTACTTCTTCATCTGGACTAACAAGTTCTTCAATAGAAATGAGGCCAAAAGGAAGATTTTGGGTAATGATATCTCCTACCCTGGGTGAACCAGGACCACTAGAAGTTGGAGAAGGAAATCCTGAAGATGGAGTAGCAGCAGGTTCAGTTTCAGGCTCAGAAATTTCAGGTTCTTCACCTAATTCACTAGTAGGAGAAATACTACCAGTAACTTCGGAAAGTGAAATTGGCTCAGAAATGTACTCCGTTGTTTGTACTTGATAATTAGGATGAACAATTAAGGATGACTCTCCAGCTTCTAGTGACCCAACTCTGCTGTCACTAGGTGATACAAGAGCTCGTAGCCCTTCAAGCTGGCTTGGTGTATACTCAGGAGGTTTCCCCTGAAGTCTACGAGATTGTCTCGGTAATTCAGCCACGATTAAATATTTAATTACTCACACGTAAACGAAGAAAAATTTCAATAAATCCACCTAAATTCTCTAAAGAAAAACAATTGAATCACACGCCTAAAAAAATCTAAGAGTTCAAACCACACACAAACAGTAACTTCCCGTACTAAAAACACTAGTTGGTGATGAAATTCAACGTCGTAGAATTTTAATATAGAAAGGGCGGTTGGAACAGTTACCTTGACAACCTGCTTAATGAAACAGACTGGCACAAGTTTCTTCACAAACCATCTCGAGTGAAGAGAACCCCCCAGAGAGTCCAAGTGAGTCTAGTTGATGTCTGCTCTAGGTACAGTGAGACTCGTCCTTCATCGTCACCTTAGAAAATAATCTTAAGCTTATGGACACTAAGGTTACCAAAAACAACAAATACAACTGGGGGAACAATCTACGATCCGATCTACGCACAAGGGCAGAGTATCAAACCTCAATCCTCTTGAAGGATCCTCGACATGATCAATCCGAGTTTTACCAACAAGTGACCCTAGGCTCCTCAACAATGGTTAATCCGAGGTTTACTGTTTATAATATGCACAAATCTTCTTTTTTTTTCCAATGAAACAGACTTGATTGTCTCAAAGGTTCGGACATGATCTCGTGATTGACTCTTGTAAGAGGAGCTTCCCAGAATGTATCAATTACAATTGGATTTATTTCCTACCACAAGATATAGCTACTTGTTTGTTTTAACTATCTTGGAGAGTTAATTACTCCCTACTCCAAGATACTAGCCTAAGCTATATTGGTGATAAGAGCCCTTGAAATAAAAATATTACTAGATCAATTTTAATTAAGCGTTACTTTTATGGGTTGTTCTTTAAGTCAATAGGTATGGAAATGAAACTTTGATGGTGTGAAGACTCGACTCCAAAAACACTAAAAAATGCACCTAAAATGATAAACAATTAGTTTTTCCTTTAATGAATTTCTAGCTAAAAGAAAGAGTTCGAGAATGCAATTCTTTGAGAAACAAATCTTTATTTCAACAGGTAAATGAAAAGAAAATATTTTTATATTTTTCAATAAGAATTCAAAATGAGACTACTATTATGCTCACAATAAATACCTTTCCTTTTCAAAACTCGAAACTACAACAAACAATTTCTTTCAAAAGAGATTCTACAAGTTCTAGAAAACACTCAAAACTACACAAATAATCTTGAGATCTAAAAACGTAATTGAATAAAAGCTTCAATTCTTTTTAAGGACATTTTACTTAGTTGTTCAGTAAACTAAGGATTCATTCATTCAGAAGAACAAATCAATAAAAAAAATCCAGATATGTTTTCTTTTATAAAAATGAAATTCAAAACTTATAACCAAGTTCGTTCAAAGATTTTTAAAGAGAAAACTAAATCTATTTCTCACAAAGGACGATTTCACAACCTAGTCAGACTCATCAAGAAGACAAAAAGACACCAGGGCAATCTAAGGTTTCTCAGGCTTCTGATCTTTGAGTCACTACAAAGACCTAGTGAAAACCACTCCAGGCATGCAAAACTTCTAGAAGATCATTTAAACAAAAATACCATTGGAACTTACTCACAAGAGATTTTTGACAGAACACATGCAGATCTGGGTAGACACTAAAAGTCGTAAATTAAACCTAAAATTAACTGGAAGAAAACATTTTATGTTTTTTGAAACATTTCACAAGGTCTACAGGCTTCTAGAAGAACTAGATGTTGTACTGCTCTGTGTACTAAAGGATGAGTGTGAAGATGCCTGCACTATCTGTAAAAAGAAAGTGCAGTCCCCTGAAAAATTTGAAAAAAACAAAAAATAATCCAGATTTTAAAACTAACCAATCCAACACACATCAAGCAAAAACCAGAAATGAGAACAAGTTTCTCAAGTCAAAGACAAAGGAAAACCAAAAACCAAATTCAGTTCCCCAGTATGGTCGCCAATTTGTTGGCTGGATAAATCGATCTTATGGACAAGACCGATCTCCCTAGTATCAGAAGATAGTCTAGCAATAAGCAGACAAGCAAATCTATCTTTCTCTAAACATATGTGATTCATAAATAAAAACTATAAAGGTGTTTAGACCCTACCTTAAGTCCAATGCTAGTTTGTAACAACCATCCTTCAACCGTTCGAAAGAGTTTCCTTTTGAGAAACTGCAATCACAAATAAGAAAACATCAAACTGCACCTGCATAGCTAATATCATAAATCATGTCCATTATGATGATCAAGGAATCCATTAAATAAACCATAAAACAACAGCTTATTGAGAAAAACAAACTTATTTGTATTAACTTTGAAGTAGAAGAACCTTACAACCTTTTTAGCCTTGATGTTGAACAAGCTCTTTCCAGGGTCTGAAAAAGGAATCTCCTTTACTTTGACAAGCCTTACACTCTTCCAAATGAGATCAAAGAGGTATGTAATCTCTCCTCATAAAATCTCAATTAGGAAGACTAAGTTCCAGCAACATTTCACCTCAAAAATATTCAGTTTTCAACCTCCCAAGTAACTAGCCCAATGCTTCATTTTATAGTGTAGAGGAAGGAGGTTACAGGTCCACCTATGAAGGGATAGAGTTCTCCTTCAAAGGGATAAGCTCCTCACATCAAGGGGCTAGCTCCTTAAGGTATGGGATGCATGAACCTTAAGGGAGCGAACTTGCCACCTCAAGATTCCTTCTAGAAGCTTCTAGAAATGACTCAAAGTGAGTTTTTAAGAATATACTTGCGCCTTTTTAACTTTTACAGGGGTCCGCACCCATAACACAGAGGCAGAGCGGTCAGGTGCGCAGGAGACATGACCATTAGGTGCGGGACCACAGGTAATGCTAAGGGAAAGTGCAAAACCAGATTTTTAGAGACTTTTGAGGACTTTCTCTCATTTTCAAGGCCTGATATGAAGAACTGAGGCTTAAGACTTGCAAAGGAGGAAAGTATGAGTGGTAATGGACTCACACAGATTGCAGAATGTCAAGGTGACATATTTTTGTGCAACATAGAGCTTGCCACTCTTATCCTACTTTTCCCTCTTTAAAGAATACCTGTAGAGGCAAAGCAACAAAAAAACATTAAAGCATCTTGATCTATGATATCATAAACAATACAAAATCAGAAATACATTGACCATACAATTGCATCCACAAATAACAAGATTTACAAATACATGATTATATGGAGGAAAACTCAAAGAACTTTATTGATTGTAGAAATAGAAGATAGGATTACAACCCAACTGTCTGATCTAGCATCATCCTCCCAGAATCAAAGCCCTCTTCACCTCATGAAAAGCAAGATCACCCAACATTAAAATGTCTCTTCTCAAAGAGAAACTAACAACACTTCCTTACAAAATACAAAATTTCCGCCTCTAGATCTCTTAGAAGAGGGATCCATTTATAGATATTTGCAAAGGGGTGAGTCAGCTTCTGAGTTTTTTATTAGTGTCATTTCATTGATAGTTCTTGGTTCCACTTGGAGATTTCATTGATCTCTTACTCATCCTTGGGCAAATTCAGAGAGGAAAGTGTCATATGAGAAGTTTCTAGAAGATTCTCTGGGTTTCCACTTAGAAACTGTCTCTGCCATTTGTCTACTCTCGCTCATCACACACCACATAAAGCTCTTTTAGTATGTAGTACACCTAACTAGTGTAGCAGCTAGTATGCATCACACATTAACCATGGAGCAGTCTATATGGTTCAGTTTTGGCCAGTTCTGAGTGGTTTTTCCGGTGGAACTTCTGGGAAATGATGTAATCAATTGACCATGATTCTTTAGGGTGTGAAACAACACTTTTAAGGGTTTATGAGCCCTTGGTTTATCAACATATGTGATTGGGGTTGCACTGCCCAAATATGTCTATAACAACTCCCCCCTCAAGCATGCGGTCGTAAATCTTCTAATGTCGGGTGAAATGCTTTATCATGAGGATTCGAGGTATTCGAATTGGAAGGTGACTTGTATAAAATACAATACAATACATCATCTTCATATTATCTTCATGATCTGGCGGAGGTAGGCATTCCCATGCTCAGCTTTATAAATTCATTTTCATGTAGATAGGACAGATAATCATATGCTGTTGTAGACTATTGATTCTTTGTATGTAGAGTCATCATCCCTTAGCTTGGATGATCATCTGTGCAGCTTCTATGTACATTTGATGTCTTTATTTTCCTGAATATATCGTAGCCCAAATGGATGAAACTAGATCAAGGTCTTCAAACTCGTTCAATCTTCGCCTGATGTACAAGTCGATCCATGTGAAAATATGTTCTGAAGTCGAACATGAAATACATCATCTGATTACCAACCAATGATGTAAGCTGTTAACAGGCATGAGAGGAATCACCGATAATGATAATGACCCTCAAGGTACTACAATACAATTCATATGGTGTGAATATATGATTTGATGTTGAACACCACACAAAATCTTTTGGTCGAAGGCCATTATTGTAAGCCTATCGGTGGAAGTGAGAAAATTGCCATTGAGGCATGCAAGCTTCAAAGTACTGAAAGGTTGTTCCTAAGTCAACTTCTTGGATAACGAGATGATGTCGACAAGAAGTGACCCATCGTAGGAGGGCCTTAATGAATCCCACATCTACGACACAAAATGAAGCAAATGATTTTTTGGAGGTGAAAAAGATCTGATGATACAAGGTTCAGGAATGGCGATCATGAAAAATGGAGGGTGAAGGTATTGCAGTGGATGAGGCATTAGCTGGGTGGTGAATTCTTTGAGTGATTTCTCTTGAACATATCAGTGACGCTGAGATGGATTACTAGTGTTAACCCCAAAAATGGATGGTATAGAGGACCAATGGTGATGTGACTGGTGAACGGAATAACCCAACCCAACTCAATCATGGTAATGGAGTGAAAGTGTCATGTTTAAGAGCGACCTGCTACCAATGAAGTTCTTCAAGTTTTCTTCCCTTTTTCCTCAGACATTTATGATCAATACCTCTTTATTTTTGTTAGGCTTGAGGAGGATAACATATGCTTGTTCTATAATTTGCCCTTTGGCCAAACCTATCACTATGTTTTAGCGAGCCTAGTGACAGTGATACTCGCTCTTGTCTGAATGGACAAGTTTGTCACTATTGTTTTAACGAGTTGAATGACAAGGATAACTAGGTCCTTTTGATGTTTAAAGAGTTTGAAAAGGGAGGAAAAGGAAACTCTAACAGTCCTTTTTCGTGGCATAATCCCTTAAGTTCGAAAAAGTATAAAATAATATGAAAGGGATGACTTTTCGATTGCTTTAGCGAGCCGAAAAAGACAAGAGCTCAATATTTTTGTGGAATGATCCCTCAGGTCCAAAAGGATTAAAATGTAGAGGAGGGATGGTGCTTCCCCTTACTTTAATGAGCTGGAAAGGCTAGTAGCTCGGCAATTTTTTCATATTTTATGAGTCTAAAAAGAGCTTAAAAGAAACTCGTTTTTGAGGAATGAGTGATGTTTCGGGGAGCAACTCATTCTAGGTAAGTTTGGAACTTCTTCAAAAACGGCAGTGTAAAGAGGGTGGCTAATAGAATCACTTGTCGTAGTTGTTCCTCAAAAGGGTAAACAATCAAGTGGAAGCATATGATCAGCCAAAAGAAAGGAGGTGATGGTAAGAACACAACCAAGGCTTAAAAGGCTGATAGGAAGGCAATCACAAAGGTTATTTACCGAGGGTGGATTCATTTTTTAATAAGCTTGAATCAGAAGAAACTACGCCTAGTGGCGGGTTTATTTTTTAACGAGCTTTAACCTTGTGGAAACATTGCTCATGCCAGTCATTTTAAAGATGTCTCTCATTAGTAGGTTCATTTTTTTGTGAGCTTGCACCATGCGAAACTTTTCTCATTTCCTTTTCAGGCTGGAAATGACCAAACTACAAAGTTAACTACACTAAACTCCAAGAACTACTAAGGTTAGGTAGGATAGCTTTGTCTTTCGCTAGATAAAACATTTCCTTTGCTTTGTATGTGCATCATCAACAAACGTGAATGGTGGATTAGACCATTCACCTAACCTAAAGTTGAACTAAAAGCTAAGCTAAAATCGCTACAATGCTAGAATGAAACTGGTCACTTTTCACTTGCATAAAAAGGTTTGCATGTCCCAAGGTATTGAGAAAACGAGAATTTCCAGGTTACCTTATGGAAGTCCTTACTTTTAAGTAGGATTTTTTTGTTCGCGGAGCAGACAAAACACTTCCTTGGCTCTGTCCATCAAAATAGACAAAGGTGAACGGTGTGAGCTTCCAATCACATAACTTGTGAGAAGATAACTGTTTTAGACTGATCCCATATCCTACATGGAAAATTGTGTTTCAGACTGGTCATATAACCTACAAGGAAATCTATTTTTTTCATTTGGGTTCGTCTGCCGAAGCAGACCAGGGTTCATGCCCCCTAAGCTTCGTTACATTCACCGGACTACTTGCAGTAATTAGGTGGATGAACTGAAGGTTGAAGAGACATTCTTAACGTAAAGAGACCATTTAGGGATGATGTTTGACTCGTAGCTAGATTGGAACTGGGAAATGAAAGCTGGTCGATAAGTTGTACCACTCTACCTTCATGCGGGAAACACGTCACTCAAAAGAGTGTGGAAACAATAGCTCCCATGCTGTAAACGTAGTCTCGCCCAAGGAGTAGATTTTAATCTAGTGGCCCTTGGACTACCATCACATTCAAGTGAGTGGTTTTCCTTGTCAAATTTATAGGCAACTTCGGAAGGATCCCTAATGGTTGACTGGTTCCTTTGTTGAAGCTTGAAAATTTTTGATTCTTATGTAGAAGCGATGGTGAACCAAGTGCTTTTCAAGCAGTTGAGGAAAGGATACTCATGGAAGCCCCTTCATCTATGATAGTTCCAGACACGATAATTTTGTAAACTTGTACTATGATTTGGAATGGTACATTAGATGGAAGGCGGGGTCCCACTAGTTGATTCCAATCGAAGGAAATGACTAGATTGCTTGGATGGAGGACCAAATAAACAGCTGGATGAATCTCTTGAAATGGGGAACTTTCCTCCTACTGTAAAGGAACGGGTAGATTTCCCCCATGTTCATCAGACCCTATTCTGTGTTAACAAAAAGAATTTGAACGGTGTCGTTCCAATTCTCTTTGGAAATTGTATCATCTAAAGGTGGACCTTCTGAAGGCAACATTGGGTCGATTGCCACCTCGACTTGTTGAATCTGGTCTGGTATGGACTTAGAAGGTTTACCTTCAATGATAGGTGTTTCAACCGAAAATTGAGTTATGTCAATCAGATTTTCAACTAGCAATGGACTTGGCAAGAGTTTTTTGTATCCAGGTAGAAGTCGTTGTGATGAAGTAGGACGGTTATCCAAGATACTTTTGGTTTCATGCAGAAAAGGAAAATGGTGAAGGGCATGATCACCTTCACACAAGCTACATGGAAATCTCAACTTTCTTTTTTGTCCATTGACTTCATTTTCACTAGTCGACGGTGTGCTTTCAACATGATCGACAAAGGTTGATGACACCGGATGGTGCAAGCGGGGAGACTATTCTCTCAAGATTCGCGAAATGCAAGTGGTTTCCTTTGCAAATTATGCATGGAGATTTGGGTTTGGAAGGTTCGGCGTGCGGATTTTCGCTGGATGAAGCATGGTTGCCCCCTTGCTTGACTGACTTCTTCTTCTTCTCCTTCCATTTCTTCTTCTTCTCAGTTACTTGGTTTTTAGCATCACTAGTTTCACCAAGTGAAAAGGAAGAAGGAGAGGGAGAAACAAACGAAGTAGAAGGTGAGGGAACAACTCTAGTATCATCCGGTTGCTGATTCAATTGCTGAGGAATCACGGTGTTTTGAACTCTAGAGGTTGAGAATAGCCATACCAGCAAGCTAATTGTGATTCTTGGAAGGGACAATGTAGCCATATATGGAGCACCAATATCTCCCCAAGAAGAGAAAGGACTAGGATTCACCCCAAGGGGAAATCCTTGATTGGTGGATTCCATTACCTCAACCTAAGATCAATGAAGGAACATGGATGTTATTCTGAATTAAATAAATTTTATGATGCTTTGCCACAACTTTTCTTTTTCAATTTTTAAGAATCAAGAAAAATCTAAAGATGACTCTAGTCGCCTTCGATTTTTAATGAGCCTGAAGTGACAAGTGCTTAGATGGACCTTTTCTTTTAAGGAGTAAAAAAGGAAAGAAAGTGACTACTTTGGAAATCTAGATAGAGGGATTACCAAACCAATTGCAAAACTGCAAAATACACCTTGGTGGTAAATTAAAGATAAATTACCAAGGACTTATGTACGACAATCAATCTTCCCGAATGTTGTGTTCAGTGCATTGCGATCAATAGGGCGACAGACATGGCTTCCTAAGGATAAAGGATATCAGCCTATTGTGGTCTCCCAATATATACTCAACAGTGCAGGGAGCACAATTTTGTACTAGCACTTGTCATATCAAAGAGGAGGAATCACCAAACCTTCGATGAAAATGATAGTTACCAGGTTTTACAACGCCGGAATACGTCTCTAGCCTAAAGCTCTAGATGTGTTGTGTTAGGTTCCAAAGCGTTTTTATGTTCATTGAGGTTTATTTTAGAGTGGATCTTTTTTAGAATATTGTCTTTCAAGGTTCACCGTGTGATGTAGATGTAAAATTCCTAAATATGCAATCTAAAATGATAAACAGTCATTTGTTTTCTTTTACCAATGAAAATCCTAGCTACTAAGGAAAGAAGAGTATGATTCTTTCAACAGAGAGCAAAGAGCACACACTAAATGCACTTTTCCTAAATCATTTTCCGCATGCGGTTTAAATGAAAATGCACATGCATGTATTTGTTTTTTCGTTTCCTTAAAGTGAGAATGAAAAAGGAAAACTAAGTACATATATGAAATATTTTCTTCAAAGTGGCACTTCAACAATTTCTTTTCAAAATGAAAGGAAGACTAAGATGACACTTCCAATTTTGAAAGGAAAACTGCTTTCGACACTTCAAATATTGGCAATTCAAATAAAAAACAATGGAAAAAGTACAATCGACTATCTAGAAGAGGAAGACCTTATGACACTCTTCTTTTCGACTCACAATCAAAGTTACGACACTTCTTTGCATCAAAGATGATAGTTCAATTAAGCTACTCTTAACAAAGGAGGACTGTAAATGATGAAAAATACATAAAAAAACATTCACAAATCCTGATCAATGGAGGTTGAATAATGTGAAGGAAGGAGGCTTCAACAATGATATACTGATCATAAGCAGCAAAGCTACTGAATAGAGCTGAAAACAAGGAGGGAAAGCACCAAATTCCAGAGAGAGAAGTAGTATAATTCAGTCATCGCACCTGTCCTTAAGGGAAATAGGGATGCATATCACCTGCAACACACAGGAGGTGCGATGCATACAGGTTGCCAGTTACAAACAGTGCGATGGACCAGGGAACGAAACTGAGTTTAGTTTTTGCTCAAAATTTGCAGCTAATTTCAGACTGAAGATCTGACTTGCAAGCATCCTAAGTGCCCTTGCGGTAGCTCAATAACCTCATAAGATCACACCCCTGTACTTTGGCTGAGCTTCTACCTCTTTGATGATTTTGAAAAATTAAGATCCTATGCATAAAGGAAAGGTAGGCCATGGAGCTTTCTTTTCTTTATTAAGCATGTTGGTCAACCCTATTGTAAGTTGATATGCCATCACTTTCAATACTATCTTATCCTTGACAAATAATGGTAGCTGGTGAGGAGGCTTATAAGCTCCAAATAATCCTATGTATGTCAAGTATCCTGGAGTGAACCAATCAACGAAATATTGTAGCTACATCCTTTCTCTATTTGACATGTAAAGTGGTCTAGTATCAAAGATTTTCTAATATACACATGAGATAAAGTGTTCAACAATATGAGCATACATTATTCTATAACCAACATCCCACAAGGAATTGCGGTATATATGCATAGGTGGAATGTTGTGAGCTAAGTTCCACGTCTATCCTAACACCTCAAAATCACATATCATGTATATGGAATCCGAGAAGTAAGATGCAATGTAAAAATATGACTGCTATCCTTCATATGTATGTTTGGTCCTTTTAACATTAACCTTGATGGAAGATGTTAGAATGTATGCCCAATTGAAAACAATTCCTTCCTTCGCACATGTGTAATCATAGGCACCTAGTTTTCTTCAAAAAAAACTTCATCTTTCCTCCCATATATCCTACGACAAATCACTTCCAACATTTGATAAAATTTTCACAACATATTGTTTCTATAAACTCCATCATCTCACTACCTAAACTTACCGATGTATTGCAACCAAGTTTTTTAGGATATCTTTGGTTGGTATAGGAAAGTTACAATCCCATTTTGCATTAAGGACCAAATGATGTTTCAAAATATTATAAAACTCAATGATGTTAGATGGTGTGTATGTTGGTAATGGTACACCATGAATGTTCTTGAATATCATATCATCCTCATTGATGTGTTGAATATACAAAATCCTGTATATTCACGAGCTCATGTACTCTACTAAAACAAGAGATAGGAATCTACTTCTAGTCTTTACATCGGAAGCCCATAAACATTGAGCAAACAATAATCAACAAAGGAAGATAATCAAAGACACATAACACAATAAATATCCTGGGAAAGCCACAACTCAAAACCCCACTATCTGTTTTGTATTAATCCGAAAAATCAAGATGAAATTACAATGCTTGTTCTCTCTCGAACAATCCCAACACTCGGAAATTTAATCTCCAACTCATAAGCAATCTCAAGGCCAAATCTTATCCAATTGACATGCTCTCCAAGTTTGTATTCCAATGTTTAATTCCTTTGAAGGATAACTTGTATTTAAAGGGAAATAAAGCCTCTAAAAATAGCGCAATCCCTCAAGGATTAGCTTCTAAATGCACTCACTATTAGTGCAACTCAGAAAAATCTAAAACAAATAGTACACTATCCCTACACTCTAGTCTCAACTGGGTCTTTCTCAAAATCGACATGCATGAGTTTTTGATGGTGGAATCTTTAGTTAAATAGAGTAGCACTAATTAGGTCACTAGTGTCCCAACTTACTGTCTACTCACTATTAGTTCCTGAAACTGTTTGGAACTAATTTAATCGGACTTAACTCAATAAACTAAGTTAACTAATTATAACACATTCATAACTCATCCTGAACTACTATAAGTTAGGGACAACATATACATGTCTTCATAAATACTTCCTATTCGAATTTCCTAAATTAATTAAGTTAATTAAACTTAATTAATTATTTTCAATTTGCTATGAGAAAATAATTATATTTTAATTCACAATTTAATTCAAGGGAAAACTAAACAGGAATTTCTTTTTCCCATTTCTCAACATTGAATAATCCATTTGATTGTCTCAGTGCATGGAAGAGTGACCGTATGTGCTACTAACTTATGAAACCATGAATTTATGATATTGATATAAACCTCTCAATCCTCCTCAACTTCACAAACTTATTTCTTGGTGAATGCCTGATATTTGCTTGTCGATGTCATTAGCGTTGATTTATCCACATAGCAGGTATATCAATGTAAGTAGGCACTTTGACAATGGTGCTTTTAACAACTCCTTCAACGCTACTTTTAGCCATCTCCTTGCTCAGTCTTATCCTTGTGAGTGGAACCATTTCTCCTATTGATGAGGAGATGCTAAAAGACTCGAGGTCAATGATACCCATCATTTTGAATATATTCATAATAGCACAAAAGTGTTAGGAAAATTAAGGCAAATTACTACATTTAGTATGTGTTGCAGATTGTGTCAACAAGTTGCGATAGGATGTTTCATGAGTTGCAGAGACATAGTACGATAAGGGGAGAATAATGCAATAGATAAGGCATATTACAGATTGATGAAGTAACTTGTGCTACAGGCTAGTGCTATCACAATAAAAATTGACAAGGTGCAATGAGGATGGGTAAGAGGTTATCGATGATGGAAATATGGGTCACAAGAATAGATGGTTCAATTGTTCTATTATCACAAGATGGGGGATGTATGCCTAGTATCTAAGGCTTCATCGCTTTGACTTGGTGAGAAGTGGTTTGCATTGCTAATTCTGAGGACATCGTGTATTTACCAGAAAATGACCAAGTATGGGATGAGGAAAAGGTTCGATAGTTGGGGGAAGAAGAGTGGTATAGAGGTGGGCCCTAAAGATATATATAGTGCTAGAGCTTAGTCAGAGTGTGAAATTTTGGAGGGAGGCATAGTGATCAAGGGAAAAAAAGTGACATGGGAAGGTGAATAGGCATAATCACAAACAAAAGAGGAAGGATGTGATGATTTACCAAGTTCTAAGTGTTATTTTCTGTGGCGTAGTCTATGTGGATAGATAGTGACAAATGGGGTCTGCTCATGCTATGATAAACAAGACTTAGTTCATAGAGTGCAGTGTAAAATGATACAGGAGTTCCCTTTTTATAGTTTCTACCACACATGTGGGGAGCTTGGTGCATTAAATGCACTTTCATGAGAAACCTTGCAATTTCTCTTAAGGAAATGCAATAAGTCGGGAGTAGCTATGATTTCATAGGTTAGAGTGGAACATTGGAGTTTTACTTATGAGATACCATGCTTATTTCAAAATTAAATTGTAGTTATGTGATGCACAAAACTAAAGTATAATATAAGTAAGCGTAAAATTATGTGAAAATTTTATTTTTGCAAAGTTTTACTAGTACAAGTGAAATTAGAGAAACCTTGAGTCTTTTCCTTTGCATATTAAAGAGGGGGGCTCCAATTTTTTAAAAATGTTAAAAATTTGGGGCTTTTCTATTGGGTACAATAAGGGACTTTAGAGGGGATCTCCAGCCAAACGTATGCTAGCTATAATGAAACCTTTCTTGCAACCGACCACCCCTGAGCCAAATTTAGAGTTTGAGGAGGTAATTTCTTAGGAGAATTGTCACCAACACCCAGTTAACAAATGGTAAGAAGTAGAGTTCATTTATTAGGTGATTTACAAGGACATTTATAGGTATTTAAGAATGAATATATGTGTATAAAAGGAGGTTTACCAAATTGATTAGTACTACAGGAATAAATATTCCACTTCTAGGAGATTTATCATCTTACTGAGTAAGTACCTATGTGGTTTATTGGCCCCAAGACTAGCCACTCAAGGGTTTATAAAATATTTCAACCAATTCCTAGGTGTCTTAACTTATCAAGTAGTTTATCAACCCCAACTAGTATCCCAATGGTTTCTCATCCCCAAGGCTAGCCACTACTTAGGTGTTTATCAACTCTCTATGCAAGTAATTCACTAGTTTATTAGCTCCAACTAGCACCTAAATGTCTCAAATCTAGTAAGCTCTCTTCTATAACATTAATACATTAGTGCACTCATAGGCCTTAGTAAACACACATAATAACTTCCCAACAAAACACAGCCTCTAACAATTTATCTCTCTTTGGTAGATTCACATTTACTACCCATTCACACTCTACGTTCTCCTCGTTTACACGTTTTCTTGTTATTTTTCTCAAGGACCACTCTTCCTTGCTTGACTACTAAGTAGTTTGTTTTCTTTTCCATTACACGAATACTACATGATGTTTTCCTCCTTTCTCACACCTTTCCTCCCACCAACTTCTCCTCTTGTATGTCATGTGTGTTTACCACACCCATGTCTCTACTATAACTAAGACTGCACAATCTTCCTTCACTTAGGGAGACCATTCCATAAATTCAATGATACACTAGTAGTGCCACAAATCTATCATATAGATAAGTGGTGAAATAAATACAATGGCTTTTACTTACAAGCAACTCCTCCTCCTCTATCTTCTTAATCTTTGTCCACTCTCTTTAGCTAATCCATGTGTTGCATTTCCACATTATTTACATGAATTACAATTCATAGCAACATTTACAAGAGGGATTAGTAAATACGGTTTTCACAGACCCCACCCCATTAGAGGAACACCATCCTTAATGTTCTATACCCGAACAAACAATTTACAAGAGATTTATATAATAGATCTTTTACATTGACATTTACAACTGATTATACAACAACAAAAAATGGGTATTATATCCTCCTTGGTTCAACCATCTCCCAAGTGGCTTCATCTGGTCCAAAGTGCCTCCAATGCACCTTGATTTGCTAGATTTCTTGATTTTGAAGGACAATCTACCTCTGATTTAGAATGCACAATGGATCTAGCTAAAATTCTCCCCCAAATTCCACCTGTATCATAGACCAATAAAAAACATGATTAACATTGTGAAAATATTTTTTAAGAAAAGAAATATGGAAGGGATCATGTTCATTCATTATGGGTTGAAATTCTTATTTGTAGGCCACTGGACCCACTCTTTTTGATCTGACTCATGGCCCATAAAATCTGGGTGCTAGCTTTGCATAAGACTAAATTTTTAGCGAACTCTTCATTGGTTTGATTCGAAGATAAACATGTTCCCCCACTTGGAACCCTTTGTGCATTATTTATTGATATTCATAACTCTTCTTCCTATCTTGAGTTATTTTTAGTTGCTGCTTGATAACAATTAATTCCTATTCCCTTTTCTTCGACATATCAGACCAAACATACGCTCTATTCACTAGATTGCTTCAACTAATATGTGTATTGCATTTTCTACCATAAATATCCTAAAATAAACTCATCCTTAATGGTTCTTGGTCACCATTGTTGTAGGAAAACTCTACCAAAGGAATAAACTCTTCTCACCTCTTATGTTGATGCATGACATACATTCTTAGCATGTCTTCTAGCACTCTATTAACTCTTTTAGTCTGTTCATGTGTTTGAGGATGGTATGCTATGATGAAGGCTAACTTTGTCCCAAAGCCAAAAAACAATGATTTCCAAAACTTAGAGGTGAACTTAACATCCCTATCTAATATGATGTTCTTGGGTGAACTATGCAATATCACTATTTATTTTATAAAAATTAGAGCAATATCACTTGCTTGGTGAGTATATTTGTTGGGTTGTGTTATTTTCTTTCCACGACTAGCCTATGTAGTTAGTTTGGGGGGGGGGGGGGGGGGGGGGGTGGTGGTTTAGAGGGGGGGCAGAGCCCCCCTTTGTTGGGCTGATTATGCAACGGGGGGTCACAAGGGGTTTGAGGGGGGTAGGTAGCCCCTCTCTATGGGGTTTGGGGCAGCACCCAAGATTTTTTTTTTTGGACCCTATATTAGGTTGGGCGTACCTACCTATGGTTTTGTGCATGTTTTTTGCACATGGTTTTGGACATGATGGTTTTTGGTCCATGGTATTGGATGCTTCAACATGTATAAATATGTACTGTAACATTGAAAGGAATATAATGAAAAATCAAGTTGGTAGTTCTGGTTTTGGGATCCAGGGGAAAATCTTTGTGCATATGTGTTATGCTCTTGCATTGTTTATTTTCTATTCTTAGAATTCCTATGCAGGTAATTTCTGTATGGGGTTGAAACCTACATTTGGTATTAAAGATGTTTTGGCTTCAAGGGGACGCCTTTGTTACTGAGGGATTTCTCTCAGGCCTGTGGTAGAAACTGTTAAATGGGAGATCTGGGGGATCGATTCTGGTGGTGAAAGAAGACAACGAGCAGTGGAAAGACAGAGATCGAAAAATTTAATGGTCAGAGTTTTGAGTTGTGGAAACTCAAGATGGAGGATATATTGGTGGATAAAGATCAGTGGATCATGGTAGATCTAGGTACTAAACCAATGGGACTGTCTGATGAAGAATGTAAGAAGTTGGATCGGAAGGCAAAGAGCACAATACAAGTGTGTGTCTCAGATTCAGTATTTCTGAATGTATCAGGGGAAGCTATGACTAAGGCTTTGCGAGACTAGTTAGGAACTTTGTACCAATATAAGTCTCTAGTGAATAAAGTGTTCCTATGGAAAAAGTTGTATAACCTGAGGATGAAAGATGGAGACTTGGTGACAAAGCATTTGAAAACATTTAATATTGTGGTAAGTCAGTTATTATCTATTGATATATAAAAATTTCACATCAAGATAAGTGTATTCGTTTTTTGTGTTCTCTACTAGATTTGTGGGATAGTATGGTTATTGCAATAGGTAGAAATGCAACTACCTTGCAATTTGATGAAATAGTCTCATCCTTGCTGATGGAGGAGATGAGACGGAAAAATATGGAGAGCCAGAATGGTGATCCCTTGTATGTACGAGGATGGTCCTAGCATAGAAACAAAAATAAGTCATCGAGTGGGAGGTCTAAATCTAGAGGGAGATCTAAATCTCTAGGAAAACCTGTAAAGTTAGTTTGCTGGAAATGCGGAAAGGAAGGGCACTACAAAAGGTACTATAAATCTAAAACTCCTAACAAAGGAAAGGGAGCTGATGATGCTCCTTCTACAGAGGCAAAAACCACCTCAGGTGAAGGTGCGGATGTGTACTTGGCTTGTTCAAGTACACATGTAGATCATGAGCCATGGTTGATTGACTTAGGTGCATCCTTTCACTTCACTCCCCAGAGAGGGTGGTTTTGCGAGTATGAGAAATATGATGGTGGTGATGTCTTCTTAGGGGATGATAGGAAGGCTAGAATAGTTGTTCGTGGAAAAGTAAAGTTGAAGTTGCAAGGTGGAAGAATTAGAACACTTTTGGTTGTTCTGCATATTCCTGCATTGGCTAGAAATCTAATTTCTGTAAGCATGCTGGATGATGCAGGTATAAAAACAATGTTCGAGAAAGATACTTGCAAGATGGTTTGGGGAGCACTAGTATTGATGCGGGGAGTTCGGGTTGGAACTCTGTACAAGTTGCAAGGTAGCATTGTTATTGATGGGTGCAACAGTTCTGTGGTTCCTGAAAGTGGAGCAGAAAATCTAGTGGTCTCTGGAGAAAATACCATGCTATGGCATCAAAGGATTGGACATATTGGAGAGAAGGGCCTTCGAATACTTCATGGTAAAGGTATGGTAGAAGGTATGGCTAATAGCTCTATGGATTTTGATTTCTGTGAAAATTGTGTATATGGGAAGCAAAATCAGGTGAATTTCCCCTATGGTGGTAAGAGGGCAAAATAGATATAAGAGCTTGTGCACAATGATGTGTTTGGACCTGTGAAGGTTCCATCACTAGGTAAGTCCCTATACTATGTATCATTTAGAGATGACTTCTCAAGGAATACATGAATATATTTCCTTAAGAAGAAATCTAAAGTCTTTGACAGGTTTAAAAAATTTAATGTTCTAGTGGAAAACCAGATAGAAAAGAAGATAAAGGTGTTGAGCATAGATAACAGTGGAGAGTTTTTCAGTAAGGAATTTTAAGAATTCTATAAGAAGTGTGGTATAGCACGATAGAAGACTACTCCATATACACTTGAGAAAAATGGAGTTGTAGAAAGAATGAACAAGATGTTGATGGAAAGGGCAAGAAGCATGCTCAACGGTATCGGCTTAGGAGATGAATTGTGGGCAGAGGCGGTGGGGATAGCATGTTACCTGTTCAATAGATAAACTTCATTAGTGTTGGAGGATAAGACTCCACAAGAGGTATGGAATCATAAGAAACCCTCTCTTTCACATTTGAGGGTATTTGGATATGATGCATATGTACGTGTTCCAAAGGAGAAAAGAACCAAGTTGGATAGTAAATATGAAAAGTGCATCTTTATTGGGTATAAGGATGGTTTCAAGGGTTATAAGCTTTGGAACCTAGTAACAAGGAAGGTTGTGTACAACTGAGATGTGGTGTGCAGAGAGGTGAAATATGTTATTAAACATGAAGTCCCATCAAAGGAACCTGAGAAGATAAAGTTTTAGCTTAAGGAGGAAGAATCAAAATCTACAGCAGAAGATGAATCAGAAGATGAAGAGCCACACACTCCGGGTGTGAGAAGATCAGTTCAATAAAGAAGGCAGCTAGAAAGGTATAGTCCATCTTCTTTCTGTTCAAATTTTGCTTTATCTATTACTGATGATGATCCCAGAACCGTGAAGGAAGCAGTAGATTTAGAGGATGGAAAAGTCTGGAAAGAGGCCATGGTTGATGAAATGGCATCTTTGCACAAAAATAAGGCTTGGGATCTAGTGGAGTTGTTGGCTGGAAGGAAACCCATTGGCAAGAAATGGGTGTTGAAGAAGAAGACAAATGTAGAAGGAAATGTGGAGAAATACAAAGGTTGATTGGTAGGAAAAGGTTATTCCCAGGTTCCGGGAATTGATTTTGGTGATATTTTTTCTCCTGTTGCTAAGGAAACTTCTATTAGATTACTTTTATCTGTTACTGCTACTTTTGATTTTGAGCTAGAATAGATGGTTGTGAAGACAACATTTCTTCATAGGGATCTAGAAGAGGAGATCTACATGAAGCAACCTGAAGGCTTTGCAGTGAAGGGTAAGAAGGAACTAGTACATAAGTTAAAGAAGTCTATGTATGGGTTAAAACAGTCTCCAAGGATGTAGTATCAGAAATTTGATACATTTATACCGGAACTTGGCTTCACCAGAAGCAAAGAAGATCATTGTGTGTATTTTAAATTAATTGGTGACTGTGTTATTTATCTGGTCTTATATGTGGATGATATGTTTCCGGTTGGAAATGACAAAGAAATTATCTAGGATTTGAAGACCCATTTGTCCTCCAAATTCGACATGAAAGATGTTGGTGCTGCAAACTACATTTTAGGCATGGAAATTAAAAGAGATTAGACAAAGAGGAAGCTCTAGTTAAACCAGAGGAAGTATGTTGAGAAAATATTGCAGAGGTTTAATATGCAGGATAGTAAACTAGTGAAGGTTCCTATTCCTGTAGGTGTAAAGTTATCTGTTGAACAATCTCCCAAGAAACAAGAAGAGGTAGAGGACATGTCCCATGTTCCATATGCTAGTGCAATGGGTAACCTAATGTATGCAATGGTTTGTACTAGACCAGACATTGCACATGCAGTGCGAGTATTGAGCAGGTTTATGTCAAAACTAGGGAAGGAGCATTGTACAACAGTGAAGCGGGTTTTCAAGTATTTGTGTGGCGCTAGTGATTATGGTTTGTGCTATCAAGGAAGACCAGGATTAGACATAGTTTTGAATATTCATGGCTTTGTTGATGTAGACTGAGCTGGAGATCTAGATCATAGAAGATCTATAAGTGGGTATATGTTTAACCTATTTGGAGGTGTAGTCGCCTGGATGAGTAAGAAACAATATGTAGTGGCATTATCAACTATAGAGGCAGAATACATGGTAGCCACTCATGCAAGCAAGGAAGCAGTTTGGTTGCAGAGATTGTGTTCATGTATGGGGTTAGTACAGGGAGCTATAAGGATAGACTATGATAGCCAAAGTGCAATTTTCTTGGCAAAGAACCCTACTTATCAATTCAAAGACAAGCACATTGAATGTTCATATCACTTTGTGAGGATTGAGAGAAGACAAAAAGGTGTTGCTGGTAAAGGTGGACACTTTGAAGAATAATGCAGATGCATTGACAAAATCTATTAGCTCTGAGAAGTTCTCTTGGTGTAGAGAAACAATGGGTGTTTCAGGGTTGGATAAATGACTAAGCTCTCTGGTGGCCCCCTGTGGAAAGAAAAAAACAAGTGGGAGAATGTTGGGCTGTGTTATATTCTTTCCACGACTAGCCCCTGGAAATTTTTTTTTGGACCTTATATTAGGTTGGGCAGACATACCTATGGTTTTGTGCATGGTTTTTGCACATGGTTTTGGACACAATGGTTTTCGATCCATGGTTTTGGACGCGATGGTTTTCAGTCCATGGTTTTGGACATGGTGGTTTTGGTCCATGGTATTAGATGCTTTGGCATGTATAAATATGTATTCTAACATTGAAAGGAATATAATGAAAAATCAAGTTGGTAGTCCCGGGTTTTGGATCCAGGGGAGAATATCTATGTATATGTGTTTTATGTTTTATGATCTCAAATTGTTTATTTTATGTTCTTAGAATTCGTATGCAGGTAATTTCTGTACGGGGTTAAAACCTACAATATTTAATAGATACAAAGTGAGATACCTTTCTTAGCTTATTTGCCACCACGATTATGGTATTATGTTGTCTAGCTTTCCTTGATAGTCCTATGATAAAGTCCATTGAAATGACTTCCCACTTCCACTCATGAATGGGTATTGAATGTAGCAATCCTACTATATTTCTACATTCGAATTTTACTTATTGAAACTCTATGCATCTAGCGATATATTTGGCCACATCCTTTTTATTTCCTATCCAATAATACAATTTTTTCATAGTTGTCATCTTTTTTGATAACCTAGATGACCAAATTATGGTCTTTTATAAAACTCATAAGAAATGAGCTTCTTCAAGTCACCCTTACAAGGTATATACCACCTTCCTTTGAAATTTAGCAGTCCACCCTTTGTGAGGGACTAGTTATTGATCAATGCCCATTTTGGCTCCTACTACAAGCATTTTTTTATTTGCTGGTAATGCTCATCTTGGTGCATTTTTTCCTCAATATTTTTTTTTATGTCAACTTCACAAGAACTTATAGTTTCCACATGAGATACATACAACCTCCTATTAAGTGCATCTACCGCTTTGTTCTCCTTAAATTTTATGTAATTTATTTAAAAATAAAACTCGCTAATCAAGGCTAGCCATCTAGTCAGTCTCGCATTTAGATTGGGATGATCAAATGAATACCTCAGCCATCCATGATTTGACATTAATACAAGTTTTCTTCTTAGGAAGTAATGCCTCCACATATTTAATGCATGCATTATAACTACTAATTTCAGGTCATGGGTGACATAATTGCACATGTACTCATTCAACGTCCTTGACTTATACCATACAACCTACCCTTCTTGCATTAGGACTCCACTAATCCCTCCCTTACAGGAATCTAGGAATAATACATAATATTTCTATAGGTATTTTGCACTTAATATCGATGCATGTGTGAGAAATTATTTTAATTTCTCAAATCTTCCTTCACATTCTAGTTTCCAATGGAATTTAACTCCTTTTCTTTGTAGTGCTGCTATTAGATTCCCAATCTTTGAGAAGTTCTGAATGAACCTCTGATAGTAACCAACAAAATCAATGAAGGATATTTAAGTTACATTTTGAGGAGTAGGCCACTCCATAATGGATTTGATCTTGTTTGGAATTACTTCCACTCCTTCAGAGAAAATGTGTCCCAAATACTGAACTTGTGAATATAAAAATTTGCATATATTGCATTTAACATAGAGTTTGTTCTCTTTCAACAATTGAAATAATTATGCTAAATTATTTTTATGATCCTCCCTTTTTTTTTAATATACCAAGATGTCATTGAAAAAACTAGCACAAATTTGTCCAAATATGGAATTAAAACATTCTTCATTAAACATATGAATGTTGTTGGGACATTTGTGAGTTCAAGCAACACAAGCAAAAATTCATAGTGCCCATACCTAGTTATAAATTGCATTTTATTAATGTCTTCATCTTTGATGTGTACCTAATGATACCCAAACCTCAAATTGATATTTTAAAAGATTGTATCTCCTCTCAGATGCTCAAACAAATCATTAATCCTGAGTAGAGGATATTTGTTCTTGATTGTGTCTTTGTTTAACTGTCTGTAATCTATGCAAAAACTCAATGTTCCATCCTTCTTATTTATAAATAATATAGGTGCTCCCAGGGTGATACACTAGGTTTGATATATCCTTTGTCCAATGTCTCTTTCAATTGCAAATTTAGTTCTACTAGTTTTAGTGTACTCCTTCAGTATGGAGCTTTGGATACTAGAGTTGATCTCGGTAGTAATTCAATTGAAAATAAAATTCCCTCCTTCACGAAAGTATTGAGATCTATTTAGGGAACACACCACTTCACTTTTTAGTATTAGGTTCTCTTTTACTCTATCCTTATCAACCTATAGTTCACTGGTCACTTGCACAACAAATAATTCACACCCCTTCCTGTTACACCTCTTCAATTGCATTGCAATGATTTGCTGAAATGTCAAAGGCTTCCTCTTTCCTTGTGATGCCATATTTTATCCTTCCTCATTAGGACACTCTATCAACTTGTTATAGAAATTAATCTTGGTTATGTGGGATGCTAGCTAGTCCATCATAAATAACATGTTATACAATCCCAACAGTAATAGGTTTATATTTAGAGTCATGGGAATTTTGTTTAGCATGACTAGGAATGACTTTGCCACATGTTCAAATCACTTCTTAGTCCCCATGGCTAATTGAACCAACCATGACTCGTCATGGTTTTTTCTATATAACACAAACTTTTTTTCAACTTGTGGGCTCACATAATTGAAATTGGAACTAGGGTCAATCAAAATTGAAACAAACTGGTTGTTGACCATACCTTCCATTTCAATCACTGTGGCTTGATGATTGACTTGCCTATTGTCCAACGCTGCATAAATGCCTGGTAGTCTCTAAACCACATCATTTACTATATTCACTTCCATCACATTGTACAATATTTGATGGTTCCTCTATAGCTAAGGAAAATTCATCTATAAGTGGTATTTCCCACATTTCCAACACTACTGGTTTTCTCTTGGACCCATCCATTTCCTCTCTTGCAAACTTAGAGAGATGGTCTTTATTAGTAGTAGTGAGTTTATGTTGAAACCCACCTCTTGTATAAATGGTGAACCTCACACTTCCACTATGCTAATGTCTTGCATTTTTCTGCTCTTTTCCTTTATTATAGTTGGGCTTGCTTTTTTCTTTCCAATCATCCTTGTACTCAGGCTTGTGCTTAGATTTCTTATAGAAATAATTCATTTTCATAATAAAATTATAAAGTGTTTATGGCACATCAAACTCTATTTTTTTTCCTAAATTCTTATGGAAAACCATTGAGATACCATTGAATATTTTCTTTCTCATCCTTGAGGTAGGGCACATACCTTAATTGAAGAATCTAGTTGTATATTCATAATATTTCAGTTTCCCCAGCTTGTGCTCATAAATTTCTTTGGCCTTGCTATTATAGTACCTCTCAGATGAGTACTTCTCTTGAAAATATATCTCAAATCTCCTCCAAGATATCTTATCCTCTTTAATGTTATTGACATTTTCCAGGTCTTTCCACTAGATATCATTGTTTCCTCTAAGGCTGAAGGTGGATGATCCTGCCTTCATATTTTTAGAATAACCATGCACCTTAAAAAATTTATTCCTTCCAATTATCCATTTCTCTACTTCTTTGACCTTTCCATGGGGGATTCACTGGGGGAGAAATACCATATCATATCCATTCATATTGGGAGATATATATTGAGGAAAACATGGCATAATATATTGAGCATATGATAGGGGGTAAATGGCTTTTATATTGGTAGGTATACAAAATGGAGTTCAAAGTTAATGAAAAACGTAGAAAGGGGCATAAAAATGTTAATGAAAAAATGGATAGCTACAATATCTAGTGAAAGTAGGGGTTTTCTTAATTGGGAACGTGTATTGGGTTCATATTGGTAGGTGGTTAAATAATGTGATTTTTATAAGTATTTTCCAATATGTAGTCAAATAATGGTATTGTTTAGTATGTCATGAAAACATGTGGTATGTCAAAGGTTCATTGAGTGAAGGCCCCATGGACCTTCCTCACCTCTCCATCGAAGGTGGGAGGTATTTCCTTATTAAATTATTCTAGCGTGAAAGATTTTCTTTTCCTTTTCTACTAGAAATGTCTCTTAATTGTAACACTAGGCACTCGTTCATGATCTGCTGACATCCTCTTAGGATTACTTAGTGGAGTTTCACTTCTCACTATATCCTCACTTTCCTGCATATTTATTTTCTTGGATTTTCTACCTTCTACACCGTCAATATTCCCTTCCAAGTCCTAATGCACTTTTCCTATCTTTATCGCTTCCTAGGTGGCTCACACCTAGATCATGCTGGCTCTATCTTTTGAAAGTTTGATAGAATATACAATATGATGTCATTTACTTTTGCTTGATTCTCTTCAACCATAAAAATACTTTCAATGTCATCCTTGTAACTTCTTAATCAACTCTTATAATTTTAATGATGTCCATACATTCAAGAGAGTCTTCCTTTATCCTCTTTCCAACTAACTCTTCTTTATGAAAATGTTGGAATTTATCAACATTGTGCTTATTCATCCTTCTATGTGTATTATTATGTGCCATATAAACATGTAAATGTTATCCAACCCACAATACAAATAAAACATTCACATTATCACCTTAGAAAATCTGCATAAGCATATGGCCATGAGGCTATCCGAAACACCACATTTCATGTTAGTATAACTGTTAGAAAATAATAGTCACATCAAAATCAATACATACATACAATATTAAATCCATAATTAAATGCTACAAGTATCCCATAATAAACAATCAACATAATTACTACATTTTGCAACAAAGTTCTATGTTTCATCCTTCTAGACCTCTTTCAGCCTAAGTGTTAAAGCCAAGCACTCTACTGCCACCCTATAATAGAGCTCCAAATATTATCTCCAAATGTCTAGTGTAGAGCCTTTACCTTTCATTTCATTGGTATTGAGCCCATCCAGTATAAGCACTGAATCTAGATGCTTTGATACCACTATGTAACACCCTCCCACCTCCTTGGACTTCTCAAGCCTAGTGGGTGGTGTTATCTTCAATTAACCCAACCTCTAAGATCTCATTATGAATATGAGGTTACAAAATTTCATCTCACTTAAAGCATACAAAACTCACTTTGGATAACACCATTGAATTAAACTTGTGAAATATTTCCGACAATATAAAATTTATCTCAATCCAACCTCTATATTGGAAGTTATGCCCATTTGAATTTTTGGCCCCACTACCCTTGCCACATTAGTAAGGATTCACTACATGCACTCATGTGGCTTTGACCCCTCACATGAATTCCACCATGGAACTCACCATGCCATAGTGCCTTAGCACCACCATGCCCCATGGCCTTTGCTTGGAATGGATCTCATTCAATCCTCCTTGGTTTACCATACTTTTTGGTGTCAATTGATAAGATGATCTCCATTATGTGGCGTCTATCTCCTCATTTCCCTGCAAAAGAATCACACAAAACACGCCACCACTACCTCAAGCTCCATGGTGACATGGCTTCTAGCCATAAGTGATACCTTATCAACACCACATAAAACTCAATGCTAGGTGCTACCACCAACCATTTCCATTTGTATTTTATTGCCATGGTAGCTTGACCTCCATGTCATGCAATTCCATATCATCCTCCTAATGCCACGATCGAATTAGGGCAACATCACCCATCCATGTGGCACCTCTCGAGGTTCATGTGTCATCTAAAAACTGGCCACTTGACCATCCCAAAAGGAACATAATTTCTTTCCATGTGACACGCTGATGGCATGCCACATCAGTAACCTTGCCATTCATGTTTACACATCATCAATGTCCCTCATGGATTTTTCCACCTTAGCTCAATTCCTAGGCCCCACTAGTTCCAAGATCTCCTTGCAAATAATCATTTTACCATTCAATGATGGGGATAGACTTTTTGTACTTCCCTTCATAAAAAATGGCACTATGCTCATGAGAGGTGACACCATCTTCCTTCCTTCATGTTTAAACAACAAATGTTGGTAGAAGGCGATGGGAATTTTTCATCACACACCCACTCCTCCCTGAAGTCTCACTGCAACCTTTTATTATACTATGCTCCTGTCAACTCATGGATTTTTACCAGTGATTCCAAGTCTAATTTCCCATGGAGGTAGATCTCCATTCCTTGGAATGTAAATGTATCTAGAAACAAACATACATTCTTCACCCTTGATGGCTCCAAATCTTTTCAAGTCTTAATAGAGTTCATCCACCCTGAGTGCAAGCTTGCCTTTTAGTGATGACTAGACTTAGAGTGTCAAGGACATTGATTTCTCATGAAGCTATTCTATATGAGAAATAATTCTCTGCACCTTTAATATAGTGGGGATATATCTCTCATTCTCACACCAACGCTCTAGGTGTTAAAAGTAACTATAGTATGGGAATAGACTTTCAACATGTCTACAACAGACACTATCAGATTCACTGATATGACATGCTACATACACCTCAACCATATAATTCCACTAGTATATACATAATAATTATCCATGGTATTCATTCATATCAACTATGAAATCACACACAATGATAGTCAACTAATCTAAAAAATAACCATACATATTAGTTTAGTAACAATGCATTCAATAGTTTATTAGCAGTCACAAGGGATATACGAATTCATTCCAAACCATGAAAGTAATCACACAAGTAAATCATCACAAGAAACTAGGAATAACAACATTCCTCAACAAGAATTAATGATACATTCATTTTTATAACCCATAACAATATCATTCAAATTCATAATGCAACAACAATACAAGTAGACACATTGATCTATATCTCTTAATGACTGGCTACTAAGGGAAGGACTTCAACTCTCCACCCAACCATAATTCAACTACACTACAACCTTTCTTGTAGCTCACCACCCCCAAGATGGATTTAGAGTGTAAGGAGGTAATTTCTTATGAGTACTCTCAGCAACACCTAGTCAATAGATGTTAAGAAGTAGAGTCCATTTCTCAAGTGTTTTCTCAAAAACCCCCAATAATAACACCACAATGACTATCTATTCAGTAAGACACCAATCCCAAGGGTTCATACAAGGATTAGAGAGTTTAAACTAAGTTCTAGGATAAGTAATATATATGTATAAATGGAGGTTTATTAGTTGGATTAGTACTATAGGAGTAAAGAGTCCACTTATAGGTGATTTATTAGCTTAGTGAGCAAGTATTGAGTGGTTTATTATCTCGAAGGCTATCCACTTAGGGGTTTATTAGATATTTCAATTAATTCATTGGTGTCTTAATTGATCAAGTAGTTTATCAACACTAATTGGTATTTAAATGGTCACTTAGATCCAAGGCTAGCCACTACTCAGGTGTTTATTAACTCTTTGAGCAAGTACCTAACTATTTATTAGCCTTAGCTAGCACCTCAGTGTCTTAACCCCACTGAACTCTCTTCTTCTTAATCAATACATAGGCACAGTGATAAGCCTTAACAAACACAGGGAATTCTATCCCAATAGAACACATTCTCTCACAACTCATCTATCCCTGGAAGATTCACATCCACTACCCACTCATGCTCTGCATTCTCCTCTTTTGCGCATTTTCTCACCTGTTTTCTTAGTAAGTTCTCTTCTTTGCTCAACTACTCCACTCTCTATTCACTTGTTCCTTGAATGAATAATATTTATGATTTTATCCCTTCTCAAACATTGTCTCCCATCGAATTCTCCACTTGTACATCATGTTTGTTGACCACACACACATCTTTATGAGAACCTAGACTATATGCTCATCCTTCACTTAGGGAAACCATTCCCTGAATTCAATGTTCCACCAGCAATGCCATAAATCTATTAGGGAGATAGGTGGCGATTAAATATAATGGCTTGGGTTTACAAGAAACCTTTGAATTTGTGTCCACTTTCCTAAGCCAATAAATGTGTTACATTTCCACATTATTTACATAAATTACAATTCATATTAGTATTTACAAAAGGTATTAGCAAAAAGGGTTGTCATAGAACATACGTGGCGCATATAAGTGATGAACTTATACATAAACAAAATACACTTAACCTACATACTTAACCACAAAATTCATTGGAAATGAAAATAGAGGAAGGTGAAATCCCACAGGGTGTAAAGAAGATGGTGACATGGTGTTTTGTTAAGGGAATCCATAGTGAAAAGGTCACTGGTTTGAAAACTTGGTGGGAAGAAATCAAGTCATGCTAATGTTTGGTGCGGCCTAGGCCAATTGTGATCCCTGAGTGATTTTGATAGTTAGATGCCTCTGGATCATGGCTACTCAAGCAACAGGTTTTGCGTGCTAGTCATCTCAAGACTCAAATTACCTAGCAAACAAAAAACCATAAAATAAACAAAGGTGAAAATACTAAAAAGCTAATGTCTCAACTACCATATGCATAAAGTTGAAAAAGAATAATTTAACTTCTTGAGACCATAAGTCTTAGTTATAAGGTTAGATTTGGGTACCCAACTTGTTGGAAACTTGTGAAGAATGAGAATCACATGATATACAAAAAGATGTGAATATATGAAAATTATGTGCAAAATAAATGTATAATGAATGTAACACATATGCAAAAACTATGCTAAATAGGTAAAAATTAAGAAAAAAATATTCAAAATGGAGGCATAATGATGAAAAGGTGGATGTAAATGAGCCACTATATAGACATAAAATATAAAAATAAAACACACAAAATGGGCAATAGAGGGCACATTAAAGGTCCGAGGACAAATTAGGGGATTTATGAGATTAAAAATAGGCCTCAAAATGAAAAATATATTATTAGAATCAATTTAAAAGAACAAATAAGATTCAATATGATGATGTCATCCCTATGGGTAAATGTTTTTGTAGGGAAAATAAAATTATATTTTTATCATATTTTCAACTTTTCTCCTTATAGGTTTACTTAAATTTCAAGTGTAGCCACTCATTGAATGAAAATTAGATTATGCATCGAATGGGTACCCATTCTACAGGTTTTTGAGTAGACACACATCATGAAAAATTTAAAAAATATTAAAAACTATTAAAAACATGTTTCATGTTTTTTTCATGTATTTTCAAATTTTCAATAAACATATTTTTCATGTACTTTCATTTTTTTTGGTGTAGTTCTACTCAAAAGCATTTAGAGCGCATACTCATTGGATGTGAAATCTAATTCCACATCCAATGAGTTCCAACACTTGGAATTTGGGTAAACCTATTAGAAGATATGTCAAAAATACAATTTAAAAAGGTACTTTTTTCTTATCCTTTAAATGGGCCTCCTTAGGAGGCCTATTTTATACCTTAAAATTCTCCTAGTGTCATGTTTTATATGTTCAATTTTCATTAAATATGATTTAAATAAGGACACTTTATATTTATACTACAATAGCGCATTGTTAGATCATACTCAGTTGGTGGGTTACAAATGCACATCTTTGCCTATGTAGGCTAAGTGAATATCCCAATTGACATTTGAGCAACAATTTTTTAATCTTAAAAAAAAATCAAAGATGAAGTTCTCTAAGGAGGGAAGAATTAATGAGACTCTGTCTAGTAATAATGACATGTGATCATGTGCCTAGAATCAAGCTATGGAAAATATTGGAAGATATAGGTATCATGCTTGAGATCCATAATGTTGTAATTAGGTTATATAAAAAGGGTATTCTAAGATGTAATTAATAAACGACATTTTATTCTACCCATTTTGATATCTACATTAAAGGCCAAACCATTAGAATAATATACTTAATAACAATGTAGTGTGTCACCTGCGAGAATTGAACTTGGGTGGGGATGGTAACAACATTCCTCCCAGCCACCCAAGTTAAAACTATCTAACAATATAGAAACACTTTAGTAATCCCATGTATTGTTTAACACTATGAAGTTTTAACCTACAATGTCTCTTGGGATGCATATAATAAAATTGAGCAAATCCATTTTTTTCATGAAAATTATATTTTTAAAAATTAAATACCACACTCACCCTACTTTCTTGTTTGAAGTTGTATGTACTTTAGTGGAGTCTAAATTCATGGCTATATTTTTATATAATATAAATATAACTAATTGTTTTTTAGGATAAGCTCCCTTTTATTATTTCTAGTATGAGAAGTAGCCACCATAGGATGAAGAGATGTTGGGCTAGATATTTCTACGCTTAACATTACGAGAATTTAAAAGAGGGGATTCAAATTATATTACATATTTGTAATCTCCTTGATGAGCCCCGGAAATGAGTAATTATATGGGCTCATTCAGCCTCCTAATTCAACTTAATCCACCATTCTCATTAGTTTATTACATGTTTTTGATTATATTTACGCTAATAGAGTGAATTGGGTTAGTCATTATGCCAACAAGTCTAATGGGTTCTTTGTGCAATTTTTTGGTCAATTTTGAGACAAAATCAAAGGTTTTAATGAGCACTTAGCAGCAAAATTCGTGGAAGAACAAGGGAGAGGATTTGTAGGAAGGTATCTCCTTCATTTATGAGCCCTTACCTCGAATTCTCCACCAGTAGCTTAGAGTTCAAGGTCCACCACATCAATTATCACAAGGGCAGCCGAGCAAGGGCTAGTAAAGTTGCTGTTAACTGCAAGTTTTGGCAGCCGAGTTCCTAAAGTTTATGAGGACTATTGGGGTCCTCAATTTGTACAAATAAGAAGGCTAGGGCCTCATTTCAGTTAGCTAGTTGGTAGTTCGATTTTTGTCATTTCTTTAGTCATTTTTTAGACAGTAGGTTAGCTCTGCATTTTAGCACATTTTCAAGCTTTTTCTTGTAAACAGTTTTTGATGTAACTATTATTTCTTGAGCAATAAAGATGGATCCAAATTTTCACTAGCTCTAACCTTTCTCAGGAGGCTATAGCTCTTGGGGTTGGGCCCAACCCAAGTGCCCAATACATCCTTTGTTTACCTTTATGTGTTTTTGCTGCGTTCTTAGAATAAAACCTGTTATTTAGATTTAAACATTGTTTTGTTATTTAGGTTGCTTTTGATGATTAAAAGGCATTTTCATGTTCAGATTGATTTGATAGGTTAATAACAGAGAATATCTTCAGAAAAAGGCTATCAAGCACCTCTGATCTCACCTCTCCCTCAGTGGGACCATGAGCTGGGGCCAAGGTGTCCTTGCTGCCACCAAAAACACTGTCTTTGCTTCATCATGCAATTATTAGTGTTAGATTCTCATTTGTAGAAGTTGATACCAGTTGTGATTACATGCTCAGATCCATTATTGTTTGGTTTCCATAGTTGATTTACGTGATTTGCTTCCAATAAACTACTGTGCATCATGCTTATGGGTTTCTAGGTCAAATTAGGTTAAAGTAGTTAGATCTTTGGTTTGCATAGCCTTTGTTGATCAGTTTTGGGAAATAACGTGCAGAGTACCTGTGATACCTCCTCATATATCCTTACCCCATCCATGCAACCTGCTTCATCCTCTAACTCAGATTCTTGCCTCTCATTTTCCACGTTTTCTCACTTTGTCCTAGTTTCTACATTCTTGTGCATCATTGCTCCCTCCATCCTTGAACAAATCCAATCACTCCTTAGACTCATTCACTAGGTCCTAGACCCCTTAACATCCTTATCCAACCTCCATTTCCACTTTCCCACCATTTTTCCTCCATCAACCCTCCAAAATCCTCTTTTTGGAACATCCTGTAGAAATTACAGAACATCCTGTAGAACCCCTGCAGACTTTCTATAGAAGCTCACGAAAGTGGTTTCTTGAAATCCGAACACTGTGAAACTCTTTGGAAGGGTGCTAGGGACCCATTAGGTCCTCTTCTAACCTTCCCAACCTCCTGCAAGCATTTCCCTTCGCCAATCCACCTCTGCATAGTCAAAAACAGTTAAAGCACATGCATAATAATTCTACCAACTTACTCAAAAATACAAAAAGATTTTTTTCCAGATTTTACTGTAGAAGTAGCTTAGCCACATGCATTTTACCTTCCTAGAAGTCAATGGCATCCATTTCCACTGCTTTCATCACTTTTCTTGCACCGGTAGGTAGTCTGTAAAACTAGGGTTTGCTAAGGTTTGCATTTCCTTTCAGCTTTCCACTCCTTTCTGAAAGTAGATTAGCCTCTGTTGAGTTAGCTTTCATCCATCACAATTAAAATATTCTTCTAAGAGCTCATAGAAGTTTTCTTAAGCTCCTAGCGGACTTGTGCCAGCTGATCAAGTGACAGTCGTGACAAGAGCTAGTACTTGTGCATATAACACCATCGCTTCCAAGTTTGTTACGAACTACTGGGTTGATAAAAGTAAAGAAGGGAGTCCGAGGAGTTGCAGCATTATTGCTGCAATACTGGGGCCCACCACTCCTCTTACATGAACTTGTCAAATATATTGGACAAAAATTTTCTAGATAATTTTATCTTATTTTACATATATGTGTGTGTGTGTGTGTGTGTGTGTGTGTATTATTTAGTTTGATATGTAGAAAAGATAATGAACCACATGTTGAAAGTAATAATGTAATACGTATACTAGTTGTATTCTAATTGTATATTACATATACCCTTTTTAGCATATACATTGAAAAATTAGAATAATTTTTGTAAGATGCAGACTGTGTTGATCCCACCCTCACTGGCATGGTCATAAATTTTCTCATATATTCTAATGTTGTTGTTATTTTGGAAAGGATCCATTATGATCTTGACAAGAAACACATAATCCTTTAATATTTTTGCTCCAAGACATATTGACTATAAATATTGATAAAACTAAAGTCATGGAAATTAAATAAAAAAAGAGCACCTATGATACTTTCATTTATGATAACAACCCCTTAAAAGAAGTTCCTTCATATGAATATATGGGAATCAAAATCCATCGTAAGTTCAATTGGAATTATAGCATTGAGAAAATGATAAATTTAAGTTGGAATTCTTACTATGGGCTTGGAAACAATTGTAAATTGGTCAATCTTTGAGATTAGGATAAAAAAATCCTCTTTGATGCTTTCACCACTCCTATTATTTTATATGGATGTGAGGTTTGCGTTGCAACATATGTAGAGAGTCATGGAGAAGTTTGAACAAATCCAAAAGTAATTTATAACCTACAACCTAAAAATTAAAGGAAATACTCCCTACCATTTCACCTCGATTGAAGAAAGTATTTCCCCATTGAAATCATGGATATGACTATGTATTTATGTATAAAAAGAAGCGGTACAACATGGATTCCAAGATATTTCCCAAAATTTATTCTAACTCTAGCGAAAACCCCCACCTTTGGCTCAAGCAAGTGTGACATAAGGATGCCCAATCTTGGATAAACCATTGGGAAATAAAGGACGAGATAATCTTGTAGAATACATGATAATGTTAAGAGTATTATTACTTCCAAATTTAAGGTTAAATTGAGGGGAAATAAATAACTTGAGGGAAAAATGACACTATGATATTATAAGGAGGTGATCAACCACAATATTGAAAACCAAAGTTCTCTTGCTATATCATCATGTATTACGAAGAAAATGAACATTTCCAAGATTACAACTAATTATCATGAGCTTCATAGTGAAATTGGGCATTAGTCAATTCCCTAACTACCATGGGATGAAAGAGCTTGTCACTTGTATGACCCTAAAAGGGTTGACGATGAAAAGAACATTCTCTTAGATGGTCGATCTTATACTCACATTGGATCTAATTTTCAAAATATTTGTTACACTATCAGCCTTCTTGACCTTTTAACTTAGTTAAACTATGGTGATATGGTGATGCTCATAAGGCTTCTCTCACATCTTTTTGAGGATATAAATAAAATATGTGAAAGAATTTTGATTAATCTCTTACATTATTAAGGTTTGATAGACCATATAGGTCTCAATGGAGGTTAATCATCATCACCATAGACAAAATAAGAAATAATCAACATTATACACCTTGTAATGATGAAATATTAAAATAATCCTTTTAGAAAAAATAAAATTTTCAATATTTCATCAATATAATGTGTAATTTTATTTACCCCACAAAAAATAATTAAAAAAATAAATAAAGCACGTGTTCTCTAAATAGCTCGCTCTAATATTCTTTTAAATAAAAACTAAATTCTCTCCACAATCATTCAAAATGAGAACCTATAACTCTTCTTAAGGTTAATAAGTAATCAAAAATATTAATAACATATCCAGTATGAGAGAGATGTTTGCCTTGAAGACATGAAAATAATTGCCAAAGAAAAAATCAGTATAAGTGAAAGATCCGTGAAGCCCTTGAAATTATAAAGCATCCTTATCATATTAATAGAGATGGGAGTATGGAAGTAAGTAGGGTTTGGATCCCCCTGCTCATTGAAGTACCTTAGCCTTACCACCTTACTTTAACCTCACTCCCTTATTCCCTTCTACACTTTAACCATCTGTTGACCTTCCCTCTTCCCCTCTCCATCCTATTCTTTTTTCTCTAAATTTTCTCACTTCATCCCCTTCTTCTTTTTCTACCATTCTATCCATCAATTGTTATCATATCATCTAAAATAAAATAAAATAATTATCCCTAATCCCATTTTAATAATAACTTATATATTAATATTAATAATAATTAATACAAATAATAAGGTAATAAACCCAGAGAAGAAAGCCAAGGGGCGTGGAGATGAAGGATGCCTTGGAGCCCCCTCTGTCATAGCTAGTCAGGGAAGCAAAGCAAAGGATGATAATAAAGCTGGCCGATCAAGTCGGGGAAGGGGTCGCAGAGGAAGAGTGAGAGGACGCCAAGCTGGAAGCCAGGAATGGAGCTCCCCATCACTGGTTGGAAAGCGTTGTGGCAGAAAGACTTTGAAGCATAAGGTCCAGGAGGCAGAGAGAGCATACAGTGAGGAAACCAACGCTGATATTCGAAGGATAATTCAAGACTTGGAGGAAGCGGCCATGCAGGAGGAGTCGGACCCTGAAATGGAGGATTGGGAATACTTGCTGCCGGACCCAGGAAATACCAAAGGTCGTCTGTCCCTATATAAGCAGGCCCTTCATGTTTACTGGGTGATGAAGGGATTGCTGGAAAAAGCAATGGAACAGGTAGCTATGGAGATGGCAGAAATAGCCTAGGGCATCCCAAATCTGAGAAAAGAGATGAAGAACCTTCAGATAACTTTACTCATGCAGGATAGCAAGCTCGAGGAGATTCAACAACAGTTAAAGAAGATAGTTCCTGGAACAAAGGAAGAAGACAATCAACCAGGAAACATGGCAGACTGATCCCTCTAGATATGTATAAGGTTCTCTTAGATAGGTTGCTGAGAGCATGCTTTCTTTTTTTCATAGTTCTTAATGCATATAGGAAACAAGATTAGTCTCTTTGGTTGTTTAGTATATTTAGCATGGACAAGCAGACTTAGTATTTTTTGTTTTTGGATGGCCTTTAAAAACTTAAGGTGGCCAACAGACCCGGTTTCCCTTCGGGGCGGGTTGAGGTCACTGAATGTATGTATAGGTTTCAACCTGATTTAATAGAAAATGAAAGGACCCTCGTTAGCTTACAAAAAAATAATAATTAATACAAATAACAATAATAATTATTATTATTAACTTTATTAATAATTTATTATTTGAACTTAGATGTTTAACATTAATAGAAGATTAATAATAATAATATTAATGTTAATATTACTATTAATTAACTTCATTATTATCATTAATTAATAATTAATATTAATAATAATAGAATTAATTCTAAAAAAAATAAATATTATAATTAAATTTATTATAATTATAACATTAAAAATAAAAAAAAATAAACTTATTATTAAATTCCACCTTTATATTAACTATCACTTTATATAATTAATAATAATTATAAATTATTCCTTTTGTTTTGCTCGTTGGTTCATTCCCATTTGAATTTCTTCCACCCCATATTTATTCCCTTCCTTCTGGCTCTTGTTTGTAGGAATTTGTCCTGATGATAAGTCTTGTTGTAGACTCGAAATGTCAACACAGAATGGCTACTGTGGAAGTTTTGAGCACTAAAAATAAAATATTCTTATTTTTATTGCTGATATTACAACCGAGTATGAAGGAGATGTAGTAAAAATAGTTCATTCTCAATCTGAACCATAAACAAAATATTGTGATGTCTATACCAAGTAACATAATTTTGTATCGAATTTAAAGAGACAAAGTACCTATATTTTCACTTTGTATTATAAGGAAGATGCATAATTATTATACTTTTAAAAAAGATTACAACTATAACTTAATAAACTTTTTGAACATCCATGTTGAAATAATATATTTTAATATTAACTTCATATATATATACAAGTAAAATGATATTAAAAAATAAGTAATTTAATATTAAGCATAATAAAATAATAAAATATTAGTTATTTGTATCTCAATACAGTTATGATGAATATATACGAATAAATAATTCATAACTATTAAAAAAAATCTTCCATTTACATTAATTCTAAACTAAAACATCAAAATTATATTAAATATTATAAACTAAAATTAAGTCGCAAACACCAAAACCCTATGATCAAGATATTGATATATCTAGACCACACATTTCATATTAACTACTTTATTTCGTGCTAAGCGAGAATCACTCTTTATTATAAATACATTTATGCTTATTTCACAATGAATAAATTTGAAAATGAAAGTTTATAGCTCAAACATATTTCTTTATACAATATTTTTAAAGTATTTGTTAGCTAAATCATGAGGTGTGTTGACGGTGCTGGACCTGCCAATATGTCAGGGGATCTCTCTATAAGAAGTCCCAACTAGACCTCACACCATTTGGAGTAGGAGTCCCAACAATGTGCAATAAAGTTATGCCTTGACTGTGATAATGTGCAGAGGTAAGCGTGATATCTTTGTAGGAAGAAAGTGTGCGACCTTACAATAAGTCAAGAGAGATGCATGGGGATGCTCTAACAAATGAAGGGGAAAAGGAAGTGTGTCCCTTAGAGGCCTGTAATAGTTAAAAACCTGAAAGGAACACACGAGCATAATGACTTCATGGGTTGGAAGCAGAATAATCGACAATCTAGGGTGATGGGTTAAATCAACAACATGATTCCAACAATATTCATATAATCATATACAAAGTAGTTCATACACAAATGCATAAGTTAAATAAGATACATTTCTAAAGCAACTAGAATAGTCCAACTGCAATAACAACATATGCATGAAAACGTGCTGGCTCTATTGTATTATATAAAGTGAAAGTTCCATCCACACATATAACCATGACAACCACTAGCCCTAATAGTGGAACGTTATAGTCAACACTTCCTACTCCTCCAAAGAGACATACTTGCTTTGCATCGTGGAGAAGCAAAGGCTCGTCACAATATTCTCCAAGTGCTCGCTAAGGAATGCCTCACAAAAGCTTGGCTCCCAAAAGCTCATTCTATGAGTTATGATGCTCTATTTATAACAAATGGTGGGGTGACCATTGACATTCCCTTTTGTGACTCTTGAACTACCCTCATGAATCTTCAACTTCATTACATAACTCTTTACATTACTTATAACTGTTTGCATTCCACTAATGGCACTTTGAACTTCACTTTACATCATATTTGCAATAATAATACATTTTCCTCATATACCCATGTGGGACAAAAATGGGCTTGAGTCAACCAAATAAGACAACACTGAGACTCATACAACTATAGAAAGACTAGCTCATCAACTTCTTCCCTATGATCCTCAGTGACAAATTGATGTCAAGCTTGGTAGTACACAATGGTGTCCATGCACTCTTTGATGGTTTCTTCCTGGAAATGAACTGTTTCCTCCATTTCTTTTGAGTATAATGATTTGGAGTCTTTGTACAACTCATCCTATAACATGTGCAACTTAGTCTTGAGCAAGGCTAGGTCGATGATGTACATCTGCATCTTATCTGCGTTGACTTGCAAATCTGCGCTAGTGACCATGAGCATCAACTAATCAAAGTACATGTTGAGCTATAATCTGACTTGGTTCTTTTCTTTGGCCTCAGTGTGCATACCAATTGACAGGGTGCCATACTTTCTCACCACAACATCCAAACATTTGAACAACCATGCGTATGAAGCCTCAACACTGGTGATGAGTGGCAAGAGTTCCTCATCGTTCCGAATCAGAATCTAGATGCATGATTTGTCCAAATCTACCTACAACTTCATCATCTTGTGCAAGTGAAGCGAGGCTCCTTTATACTTCATTGTCCATGTCTATACGTGATCAACAGTGGCATGTATATATGTGAGTGTTCGCGCTATCTTGTTGCAACACTGCTAATGACCATATAGATGGAGAAATTCCTTGTGCATAGTGATGAATCTGTCATACAGTTTTCGCGTGACTATCTCAAGAGTTGATACTTCAGCAAGTATCACTTTCTTCATCTTTGCTCTCACGGATCCTATTGATTCTTCCTCCCTCTACCTAGCTACTTGAAATTCCTTATCCATGTGCTCATTTTCTACTATGAAGAACCTCAGACTTGAGCTCGGGGATTCAACATAAGCCTTTATAGCACCAACCAAGGTAGCTGGATGTCTTCTTACATCTGACGAAATCACCCATTCTTCAAAGTGCACAGGTGATGCATGATCTTCTGGGGTGTGCGCTCTACATGCTTGTATAACTTTGTGCTATGACTCATCAAAGGCCATGTTGCACACATATGTTCCTATATTATCCTCAAAGAGAACAATATCCCCTTGCTTACTTGGGACTTGCTCTGCTGCGGGAGCTGGTGAAGCTTGTGGAGTGATCTCAGTTTCTTTTGGCATGAGGTCATGTCATAATCTCGTTTTGGTTGCTCCACATCCATGTCCATCTGTTCTACTATCGGTTCATCATGTTGAGTAAGTTCCTACTCTTGCAGCTGCTCACCCTGTTCCTCATCTGCTTCTAGTTCAGATTCTTCAACCTGTATCGACATAGTTTGTGCTATCTGTGTGCCTTACACTTCCTCCTCTTCCTTTTCCTGTTCCTGTTCTGGCTGCTCTTCCTTCTCCCTTTTGCACAACTCTTGTTCTTCTTTGAGATTCTACTCTACTTCCTACAACTTCCTCTCTGTCTCTTCTAG
The DNA here is from genome assembly GCA_000404065.3 of Pinus taeda. Lineage (NCBI taxonomy): Eukaryota > Viridiplantae > Streptophyta > Pinopsida > Pinales > Pinaceae > Pinus > Pinus taeda. The sequence continues at coordinate 133,266 of APFE031140122.1, forward strand.
CCTTTGCTTCTCCCTCTTTGTCTATGCTACTCTCCTGTCGCATTATCGCCTCTTTTCATCTATCTCCAAAGCTAATCTTTCTACAAGTAGGTCCTCCTTAAACTTGTAGCTTTGTTGAATCTATGTGCTTTGGCAATATTCCTCTTGCCTTTGTCTTGGATAGGTTTGGTGCTTGCTATTGTTGTTGTTGCTGCTCCTTGTGGTGGTGTTGCCTTAAGTGCTGCTAGCCACTCTACTTCCATGTTGACCGGTTCAATGAGCCTAGAGGATTTATGAAATATCTCCATGGGTCTTGCTCTAGCAAATGACACATCTCGTGGATCCAAGAATAATACACTCTCACACAGTGGCCACTACATAGGTCATGTGTATCATATAGATTGAAAATCTTGCTACTAAACTTAAACTTCAAGTCCTTGACCTTGGTACCCAATTCTTTCAAACTCCGGATCATGTAAAATCTAACTCACAAAGGAAGCATAGGCCATAATGCCTTCTTCTTCCTATGCAATCTAGTTTATAACCCTCTCGAGATGTGGTATGCAACCTCCTACTTGAACAACTTGTCTGTGGTAAACCTCAAAAACACATGCCAAGCCTTCTCCGCATTATACATCCTGATGAAGGTGCTATTGGGTGAGGTGTACCAATCTACAATGTTCAACAACTCCTCCATATTTTCCTAGGACATTCAAGTTGGATCTTGTTCAAAGCTCATCATGTACAAAGGGGAAATGAAGTGGTTAGATAGTCTAGCCATGACTCCTTAGTCACTGTATTCTGAGAGAAACTTGTAATATACATTCACAACATTCTTTGAAGGTTTCCATGCCCAAACCATGCCAGGAAACTGTTGATGTGCACAAATTGCATCGAGTAGGTAGGAAGACATGAAGAATATTACTTGATGATCCTTGGGCAGACTCTGGGAATTGGATACATGCACTTTCAGCTAGAGAGCCAACATGTCAGACCAGTTGAATGGTTTTCCTTCACTTACCAGATGATCCAACATAACAACCCAACTCCATGGGAAGGTCTTCGTACACCCTTGGCCATACAAGAAACATGAAAAGATGACCAAGAATTGGTAAATATTCTTGAGTGCCTTCGTCTTGTATATTTGGTTGGGTCCCGTCCTAAAATTTGAAGGCTCCCTTACCCAATGCTTCAAGATGTCTCTTATATTCATTCTGCTATTAGGAGTGTAAAACGATATATCCATCCTGTTCACCGACTGCGACAAATGATACATTTACTGATAATATTTCACCTTGAAGGAAGTAATCACTACTCCATTGACACTACTCAATATCATCATCCTCGAATCAGTGTGTGAGACAATTCAGTGGATCACATCTACACACGGAAAGGTGAGATATCGACATGCAACCTTTTACAATCCTAACTTATGAATATTTACATAGAGTTGTTGATCCTCCAGATTCTTTGCAAAGCTACCTGCGAAAATAGTGTTAATGTCTTGCCATGTGATCTTGATGTCTTTCTCAATGAACAAGTGTATGTTTGTGTACATGGGAAAGCTCATAGACCCCCTCTCAACCACATCTCCAGTATTTCTTTCAATTGTGTCTTTTGATCCAACTCTCTTTAAGGCCATTATATCTTGGAGGCCATTATACCTGTACTGTCGAGAAGATGCCCAAAAACCCATGGTACTTGGAGACAGAGAAGACACTCAAGACAAGACAATATCAACTAAAAAACATAAAGCAACTCGAGACTAAACTGGGCAACAAAATGGTGATTGTTTGGTGTTGGGTTGTGTTATATTCTTCCCACGACTACACCATGTAGTTAATCGGGGGGTTAGAAGGGGGGTGGAGCCCCCCCTTCATTGCACTGATTGCGTAACATGGGCAGTCACAGGGTGTTTGAGGGGTGCAGGTAACCCCACGCTATGGGGTTCGGGGTAGCACCCCATAAAATTTTGTTTTTGGACACTATATTAGGTTGGGCGGACCTACCTTTGGTTTTGTGCATGTTTTTTGCACATGGTTTTGGACGTGATGGTTTTTGGTCCATCATTTTGGACGTGATGGTTTTCAGTCCATGGTATTGGATGCTTTGACATGTATAAATATGTATTGTAACATTGAAAGGAACATAATGAAAAATCAAGCTGGTAGTCCCGGTTTTGGGATCGAAGGGAAAATCTCTGTATATATGTGTTTTATGTGTTATGCTCTTGCATTGTTTATTTTTTGTGTTTTAGAATTCATATGCAGGTAATTTTCGTATAGGGTTAAAACCTACATTTGGTATCAGAGTTGTTTTGGCTTCAATGGGACGCCTTTGTTACTAAGGGGTTTCGCTCGGGATTGTGGTAGACACTGTTCAGTGGGAGATCCACGAGATCGATTCGGGTGGTGAAAGAAGATGGTGAGTAGTGGAAAGATAGAAATCGAGAAATTTAATGGCTAGAGTTTTGAGTTGTGGAAATTCAAGAAGGAGGATATGTTGGTGGATAAAGATCAGCGGATCACGGTAGATTCAGTTACTAAACCAATGGGAGTGTTCGATGAATAATGGAAGAAGTTAGATCAAAAGGAAAAGATCACAATATGATTGTGTGTCTCAGATTCAGTGTTGTTGAATGTATCAGGGGAAGCTATGATGAAGGCTTTGTGGGACAAGTTATGGAATTTGTACCAATCTAAGTCTCTAGTGAATAAATTGTTCCTACGAGAAAAGATGTATAACCTGAGGATGAAAGATGGAGACTCGGTGATAGAGCATTGAATGCGTTTAATACTATGGTAAGTCAATTATCATCTGTTGATATCAAAAATTGAGATGAAGATAAGTGCATTAGTTTGTTGTAATCTCTACAAGATTCGTGGGATAGTCTGGTTATTGAAATAGGTAGCAATGTAACTACCTTGCAGTTTGATAAAATAGTCTCATCCTCGGTGACGGAGGAGATGAGATGGAAAAATATGGAGAGCCAAAATGGTGATGCCTTGTCTGTACGAGGACAGTCCCAGAAAAGAATAAAAGTAAGCCATCGAGTGGGAGATTTAAATCTAAAGGGAGATCTAAACCTCCAGGAAAACATATAAAGGTGGTGTGCTGGAAATGCAGAAAGGAAGGGAACTACAAAAGGGACTGTATATCTAAAGCTCCTGATAAAGGAAAGGGATTTGATGATTCTCCTTCTGTAGAGGCGAAAACCACCTTAGATGAAGGTGGGGATGTGTACTTGGCTTCTTCAAGTACACATGTAGATCATGAGGCATGGTTGATTGACTCAGGTGCATCTTTTCACTTTATTCCCCATAGAGAGTGGTTTTGTGAGTATGAGAAATATGATGTTGCTTATGTCTTCTTGGTGGATGACAGGATGGCTAGAATCATTGGTCGCGGAAAAGTAAAGTTGAAGTTGCAAGGTGGAAGGGTTAGAACACTTCCGAGTGTTCTGCATATTCCTGCATTAGCCAAAAATCTGATTTCTATATGCAAGTTGGATGATGCAGGTATTAAAATAGTGTTCGAGAAGGATACCTACAAGATGGTTTGGGGGGCACTGGTATTGATGTTGGGAGTTCAAATTGGAACTTTATACAAGATGAAAGGTAACATTGTTGTTAATGGGTGTAATAGTTTCGTGGTTCCTGAAAGTAGAGCAGAAAATCTAGTGGTCTTTGAAGAGAAGAGCATGTTGTGGCATCAAAGGCTTGGACATATTGGAGAGAAGGGCCTTCAAATACTTCATGGTAAAGGTATGGTAAAAGGTATGAGTAATAGCCCTCTAGATTTTGATTTTTGTGGAAATTGTGTATATGGGAAGCTAAATCAGGTGAGTTTCCCCTCTGGTGGTAAGAGGGCGAAACAGATACTAGAGCTTGTGCACAATGATGTGTTTGGACTTGTGAAGGTTCCATCACTGGGTAAGTCTATGTAGTATGTATCATTTATAGATGACTTCTCAAGGAATACATGGATATATTTCCTTAAGAATAAATCTAAAGTCTTTGACAGGTTTAAAGAATTTAAGGCTCTGGTGGAAAACCAGACAGAGAAGAAGATAAAGATGTTGTGGACATATAACGGTGGAGAGTTCTGTAGTAAGGAATTTGAAGAATTTTGTAATAAGTGTGGTATAGCACAAAAAGGGACTACTCCATATACACCTCAACAAAATGGAGTTGTAGAAAGAATGAATAAGATTTTGATGGAAAGGGAAAGAAGCATGCTTAGTAGTGCCAGGTTAGGACAAGAATTTTGGGCAAAGGCAATGGATACAACATGTTACTTGGTCAATAGATCACCTTCATCAGCTTTGGAGGATAAGACTCCATAAGAGGTATGGACTGGTAAGAAACCCTCTATTTCATATTTAAAGGTATTTGGATGTGATGCATATGTACATGTTCCAAAGGAGAAATGAATGAAGTTGGATAGTAAATTTGAAAAGTGAATCTTTATTGGGTACAAGGATGGTTTAAAGGGTTATAAGCTTTGGAACCCAATAACAAGGAAGGTTGTGTACAATAGAGATGTGGTGTTCAGATAGGTGAAAGATGTTATTAAACATGAAGTCCAACCAAAGGAACCTGAGAAGATAGAGTTTGAGCTAAAGGAGGAAGAATCAGACTCTGCAACAGAGGAGGAATTAGAAGATGAAGAGCCACAAACTCCGGGTGTGAGAAGATCAGTTCGAGAAAGAAGGCAACGAGAAAGGTATAGTCCATCTACTTTCTATTCAAATTTTGCTTTGATGATCCTAGAACTCTGAAGGAAGCAGTAAATTCAGAGGATGGAAAACTCTGGAAGGAGGTCATGATTGATGAAATGGAATTTTTGCACAAAAATGAGGATTGGGATCTGATGGATTTTCTGGTTGGAAGGAAACCCATTGGCAACAAATGGGTGTTCAAGAAGAAGAAAAATGCAGAAGGAAAGGTGGAGAAATAAAAAGCTCAGTTGGTAGAAAAAGGTTATTCCCAGGTGCAAGGAATTGATTTTGGTGATATTTTTTCTCCTATTGCCAAGGTAACTTCTATTAGATTACATTTATCTGTTGCTATTGCTTTTGATTTTGAGGTAAAACAGATTTATGTGAAGACAACATTTCTTCATGGGGATCTAAAAGAGGAGATCTACATGAACCAACCTAAAGGTTTTATGGTGAAGGGTAAGAAAGAACTGATATGCAAGTTAAAGAAGTCTCTTTATGGGTTAAAACAATCACCAAGGATGTGGTATCAGAAATTTGATACATTTATACGGGGACTTGGCTTCACTAGAACAAAAGCAGATCATTGCATGTATTTTAAATTAATTGGTGACCATGTTATTTATCTTGTCTTGTATGTGGATGATATGTTGTTGGTTGGAAATGACAAAGAAATTATCCAGGATTTGAAGACCCATTTGTTCTCCAAATTCAATATGAAAGATGTTGGTGCTGCAAACTATATTTTGGGCATGGAAATTAAAAGAGATCAGAAAAAGTGGAAGCTCTAGTTAAACTAGAGGAAGTATGTTGAGACAATATTGCAGAGGTTTAATATGCAGGATAGTAAATCAATGAAGGTTCCTATTCCTGTAGGTGTAAAGTTATCTGTTGAACAATATCCCAAGACAGAAGAAGAGGAAGAGGACATGTCCCATGTTCCATATGCAAGTGCAATTGATAGCCTGATGTATGCAATGGTCTGTATTAGACCAGACATTTCACATGCAATGGGAGTATTGAGCAGGTTTATGTCAAAACCAGGCAAGGAGCATTGGACAACAATGAGGTGAGTTTTCAAGTATTTGTGTGGCACTAGTGATTATGGTTTGTGCTACCAAGGAATACAAGGAATGGATAGAGTGTTGGATATTCATGGCTTTGTTGATGCAGACTAGGCTGGAGATCTAGATCAGAGAAGTTCTACAAGTGGGTATATGTTTAACCTATTTGGAGGTGCAGACAATTGGATGAGTAAGAAGCAATCTGTAGTGGCACTATCAACGACAAAGGTAGAATACATGGCAGACACTCATGCAAGCAAGGAAGTAGTTTGGTTGCAAAGATTGTGTTCAAGTATGGGGTTAGTACATGGAGCTATAAGGATAGACTATGACAACTAAAGTGCAATTTTCTTGGCAAATTTCCTTGCATATCATTCAAAGACAAAGTACATTGATGTTTAGTATCACATTGTGAGGGACATGATAGAAGACAAAAAGGTGTTACTAGTAAAGGTGCACACTTTGAAGAATACTGCATATGCATTGACAAAATCAGTGAGCTCTGAGAAGTTCTCTTGCTGTAGAGAAACAATGGGCATTGCAGGGCTGGATAAATGACTAAGCTCTCTTGTGGCCCCTTGTGGAAAGAAAACAACAAGTGGGAGAATGTTGGTTTGTGTTATATTATTTCCATGACTAGCCCACGTAGTTAATCGGGGGGTTAGGAGGGGGGTGGAGTTCCCCCTTCGTTGCGGATATTGTGTAGTAGGGGGAGTCATATGGGGTTTGAGGGGTGCAGGTAACCCCATTCTATGGGGTCCAGGGTAGCGCCATAAAAAAATTTGTTTTTCGACCCTATATTAGGTTGGGCAGACCTACCTATGGTTTTGTGCATGATTTTCGCACATGGTTTTGGATGCGATGGTTTTTGGTCCATGGTTTTGGACATGATGGTTTTCGGTCCATGGTATTAGATGCTTCATCATGTATAAATATGTATTATAACATTGAAAGGAACATAACGAAAAATCAAGCTGGTAGTCCTGGTTTTGGGATCCAGGGGAAAATGTCTGTATATATATGTATTTTATGTGTTATGCTCTCGAATTGTTTATTTTCTATTTTTTACAATTCATATGCAGGTAATTTTTGTATAGGGTTAAAACCTACACTATACAAGATTAGACAACATTGAATATGGGAGACTGGGAGACTATCAGGTGGAACTGCATATTACGCAGTCTCAACTACCAATGAGGCTCACTATTGACTGGAACTACGCAATGCACAGTCCAGAGAGGCTGGTCGCTAACTGGAACTACACAGTGCATAATTCAATTAGGCTGGGTTGCTAGTTGGAACTGCACATTGGATAGTTCCAGTGGGAAAGACTGAGACATTGCCTCATAGGATTACACAGAGGACAGTTGGGAGCCAGTGTGGGTAGCCTCTATGCTCCTAGAGGCGAGGCAGAGCCTTGATTGCCTGGAATGCACAGTGCATGCTAGGAGACACAAGATATAGGCCAAGGCAACCTAGATCTACCCAAGGGCAACCTGAAGATGCGAAGGACTGAATTTGTGTGAAAATATGGTGTAGATATGAATGAATAGACATGCATGCAATTCAAGAAAGTGCAGAAATTAGTCAAATGAAAAAACCATGAAGTTCATGAAGAGAGTCGCCACAACAAATACTATTAGTGCAAAAACAATGTTATGCATGTGACAATAAGGAAAGGAAATGAAAAACTCTAAACAACACTTATACAAGTTAAAACACATTGAAATACTAGCGGTCATTCAATAAAAGAAGGAAAACAACACCCATACAAGCCGAGAAATAAAAAGTGACAGAAATAGCAGCAAAAGGAATAAAAAGAGAAACTTACTCAGAAAAGCTATGCTAACTGTGTTGAAGGTTGATAGATGCCTCGGGAATGCTAGAGCTCCAAGATTGAATGTGAAGAATGAGCTCTAAGGAACCATTTAAATAGATTTGGAAAACTTAGCGTTTATGACATGCATGCCACAAATCTAGGAAAAAACGACACTTGGCAAGGAGTTTCTAAAAATTAATTTTGCATGTAACTCCCACTACTAAAAATAGATCCCTAAAATATAGGGATGTTTTTTTGCTTTTTTCTTTTTTCCTTTTCATGGAAAATTTGTCTGACATGAAAGGAAGTATTGCACACTTCTAGAGGGAACTGAGTAACCTACAAGCACATGCAACAGACAATCACTGATGGAATATCTTCTATGCTGAGTGGCCCTGCTTGGCTGGCCAACTCTATGCAATTTTCTAGAGCAAGGTTGATGGCCTGCTCTATGCATTTCTGAAGGGCAGTGATGGCTGACCTCCTCTACACATTTCTGAAGAGCAGCGCCAGTTAGCCTGCTTTGTGCATTTCTGGAGAGCAGTGCTGGCTAGCCTGCTCTGTGCAATTTTTGAGTGTAGGGTAGCTGTTGGGCTGCTCTGAGCAATTCTTGAGGGGAAGACATATCGCCCTCTAGGATTCCGTAGGTTTTCCCGACAACACAAATACTCGATGTGAACCAATTTTTGGGTTAGCTTGTCGATGGATGATAGGAAAAGTGAGTGAACACAAGCTATTAAGTGACATATAAAATCAAATAAACACAAGCACCTGGTCAGTGTAGGACAACTGGTATGATTTCGAGGAGGGGGGCTTCGAAATGAAGCGAAGGAAATTTTTTGGAGGGTGGCTATAGCCACTACAACAAGGTGTAAATTAGTTGGTTTACATGGGGTTTAGTCTTCACCATGTCACAGTTCAAACCTTATGGGGAGGGCTGAGGAGTTGAAGCCACTTTGGGGGAAATAAACTTTCCAAGGGTGTCTGGGCTCGATCGAGCCTCGTGCAATCCTAGTGATAAAAATCCCATCATGGGTGGATTAGTCTTTTTCCAACCAATAAGTAGGCTAGCCTTAGCTTGGCCTAGGCTCAACCTAGTTTACAAAAAATAAAAGAAAAAATAATATTTTCTAGCTCACCTTAAGATACACATACAATTTTAAGCCATATGACTTCAAAAACTTTTTAAAGTTTTACTTTTGGTTGTTTAGATGCTTATATTTTATTTAAACAATTAAATTAAATTATATATATATATATATATATATATATATATATATATAATATATATATATATATAAATATAAATATAAATGCTTGCCATATTGTTTTTATATATTATAATATGTCCCTGTTTTTTATTTTTTATTTTTGATGAAAAACTTTGATTTTCAAATTAGTTTGAAATTTAAAACAAATTCTATGAGTTTATTGAAGTTTTGAAAAAAATAAATATTACACTAAATATTTGGAAATTAAAAGATGATCTTTAATATTTTAAAATGTATTTTTTTTTCTAATTGATTGATGACTATTTCTATATGGGTTTAAATTGAATTGTTAATATCAAAATTACATTAAAAATTAAAAGATATAAAAATAATTCGTATTCACCAAGTGTCATACTAATTTAGGCTTTGTTACAATATCATGGGCCAAAATCATGATTATCAATAGCACATGCCCAAAAAGCATAACTCATTTCAAAAACAAAATAATTTATAAATAATTTATTTTAATTTAATTTTATAACATTTTAAAAATTAAAACTTAATACTTACAATATGACAGGATTCTTAACTTAGATATTTACTGCTATTTTACCATGGATATTATTAACTTGTAAATATGTTTTTTATGATACCATAGCCTACTATCATGGTTTATCAATACCACTTGCCCAAAATCCATACTCATTTCAAATCCTTTTTTTTAATATAATATTTTTTTATTCACTAAGTTCTTGATGAGATAGGTTACACAACCTCTCCTATGTTTATTTCTAGCCTATTATATAGTAATTTGTTTGTTTGTTTGTTTGTTTTAAATTTAAAATAAATTTGATATGTAATAAACTTAAATCCAAATAAAGTTTTATATATATAAACTCTTAAAATTAATTGATTTCGCGAAAGTTTAAAAAATATTTTTATATATATTTTTTATATATAATATATATATATATATATATATTAGAATGTCTTTTGGATTAATCATATCGTTATTGTTTTGATCTAGTTAATTTGGTTCATTCTCACGACAAAGATGAAAAAATCGATCTATCCATCCGAAGGGTTAAATAACAAAGATGCATCAAGTTTCGAATGTAAACATTAGAAAAATAAGATTAATAAAATATTTTATATTTAGTTATAATATGAAGGTTATGTTAGAATATTTTGTTATTTTATTATTTTATAAGAAAATACTAAAAATCAATTTATTAGTTATGGAAACTAACTATTATAAAATAAAAAAATATATATTTGGGAAAGAAAAATAATAAGGACCTCGTTATGCTCTCTGCTATCTTTGTTAATGAGTTAAAAGATATAAGGTTAGACCCTGAGGATTTGTTAGTAAGCTTTTACATTGTTTCTATTTATACAAAAATCCCTATTAATGAGGCCATTAATGTCATAAATCGAATTACCAATGTTGACAATACCAAATTAGCTGGTATTTTCCTAACCTCTACCTTTTTCAGCTTCCAAGGTGATTGTTGTGGACAAACTTGTGGAGTGGCTATGGGTTCTCCTATCTCCCTTGTCATTGCAAACTTATTCATCAAAGAATTTGAGACCATAGTTTTGGCCTCTTCTCAATTTCATCCTAAGCTTTGGATGAGGTTTGTTGATGGTACTTGCGTCATCTAGCCCCATGGTCATGAGAAGTTAGACTAGTTTCTTCATCATCTTAGTTCTCAATATGACTCCATCAAATTCACAATGGAGGTTGAGGTATATGGTAGCCTTACTTTCCTTGATGTTCTTCTCTCTATAATGGAAGTTCCTTGTCTCAATAGGTTTTTCATTAAAAAAATTATACAGATGAATATATTTATGCCAATTCTCACCATTTTTTGGTGCAAAAAATTAAAGTTCTTAACACGCTAGCTACTTGTGCTATAAGGATTTATGATGATAATCACTTGGAAGATGCAAAATCCCATCTTCTGAATTTTTTTGAATATAATGGCTATAGAAAACATCAAGGTCTCAGAGCTTTCTAAAGAGCCAACAAAGGACATAGGATTGAAGAAACTCTCGATAAACACATTACTAATGTTCAACTTCCTTTCATCCATGGACCACTGATACGATTGCTCATATTCCTAAAAATAATAAAGTCTCTTCCACCTTCAAACCCCTTAATACCATTCGAAGCTCCCTTAGATCTGTTAAGGACCTGGTAAACCCTAAAGACATGAAAGGGGTTTACTCCATCCCTTGCTCCTCCGGGCATCCCTACTTTGGGGAAATTGAACGCTCAATTAATTAAATAATTCAAGAGCATGTGATAGACATTAAACACAATCGTTTATTCTCCTGAGCTATAAATGAGCATGGGAAGATAACTAGGCACCATGTTTGCATTGAGAATTCCCAGGTCATCGTGAGGATTGATCAGTTCTATCATAGGAAGTTAAGGGAGGCCATTGAAATTGAGAATTAGGCGATTAATCTCAACATGGAGGATGAGTGGAAATTAAGAGTTGGATTCCTACTATGTTTTCATGATTGTCTCATGTTCACCTTTTTTATAGATTTTATATTTTGCCTTTGTAGTATATAGATACTATTTTGTTTGTTTTCTAAATTTAATTGCCCTAATTTCATTTTTATATAATAAAAATAGTTATTTATTTATTTTTTACATAATAGGGTACTTTATTCATGTATTAATAATTCCTTACTTTATCTGGATATTTTTTGTTTTAGCACAAACACACATACACATATATAATAATAATATATATATTTAAATACAAAATTTCAATTTTAATTGATTTTGATTATAATCCTAAGATATTATGATATATATAATAATATCATAAAAAAATACTATAGACTATTATAGAAATATATTATCATAGATTTATATCTTTATTTTTTAATCGATTCTTTATTCTCTTTTTATTATAATATTGAAGATATTATTATATAGGCTAAACCTTTATTTTTATTTTCTATTTAGTCGCTCTTTTTTTTCAATTTTTAAAATAATTTTATGTGCCAATTATAAAATTTATTTATTTTTATATAAAAATTTAAAATTTTTAGAACCTAGTGTTTATATTCTAATATTAGTCCTATTTGATATTCTCTTTAATCAAATTAATATATAAATTACATAAATAGAATAATAATTGTAATGATATTATATAATGATATATAAATTTTAGTAGTATATATAATAGATAATAAATAATATATACTAGTATATGTTAATAAAAGAGAATAGAAAAATGATTTAACTGATTTTTTTTTTTTTCATGCACTGAAACAAGAAACAATTCAAAAAATTTACTCAAACATAGAATCTGGAAAACCCAATTGTGGGAAAAAACTAAAGGGTTTAGTAGTATTTTATTATTACAATGATTTATACATTTCACTAGCTTCATTCTTTCTCACCCATACATTTCATTTTTTTATCACATCCCTATATATACAAATATTTCATTATAATACCATGGGTTGTGAATACCATGGGCACTAACAACTTTGACTTGATTTGGTATCATGCCTAACAATATCCCACTTGAGACCAAATAGAAGCTTGAGTGAATGTTTTTGAAATTGTTTTCTCTTGTCTCTACTAACCCTTTCCCAAGATGCATTTTTATCAAGTTTGTATTACTCCAGCCAAGGTTCTACAAAGTTCTTCTTTATCCCTTGGAAAGGTCTTTATTAACAAATAAGCTCGATTTTTTGTAGTGTGTAATTTCTCCAATTTCAGTATCCCATCATTTAACACTTCATGGATAAAATTATATCAAACATCAAAGTGCTTTTTCTTAGAATGATATGAAGGGTTTTTTGCTAAATAAATAACACTTTGACTATCACAATGCAACAAATATTTATCTTTTTTTATTCCCAACTCTCCAAAAAATCGTTGCATCCACAAAATCTCTTTGCAAGCTTCCATGGCAATGATGTATTTTTCCTTTGTTGTGGAGAGGGCGACTACTTTCTATAATGAGGACATCCATGATATTGTTGCTCTTATAAAAGTACATAAATAACCAGTGGTGGACTTTCTAGCATCCACATCTCTAGCCATGTTTGCATCTGTGTAACCTTCAAGAACACCATTGTTATTACCAAAACATAAACAATAATTACTAGTACCCTTGAGGTACCTCAAAATCCACTTTACTTCTTGTCAATGTTGTTTGTTTGGATTTGCAAGGAACCTGCTCACTACTCCCACAGAATGTGCAAGATCTGGACGAGTACATGCCATGACATACATCAAGCTATCAATGGATGAAGAATAAGGTATTTTACTCATTTCCTCTTTCTTCTTGTCATAATAAGGGCACAAATCAACACTAAGTTTGAAGTGTGATGCTAGGGATGTACGAATTGGTTTAACATCCTTCATATTGAACATGTATAACACCTTTTCAATAGATCTTTCTTGTGACAACCATAATTTTTTGTTCTTTCTATCACGTATAATCCTCATGCCAAATATTTGTTGTGTTGGACCTAGATATTTCATTGAAAATTTATTTCTCAAGTCCTTCAACTTATTAATCATGTTCTTATCATGTCCAACAACTAGCATATCATCCATATACAACAATAGTACAATATACCTTTCTTTGTCATACCTCCTAATGTAGACATAATGGTCAACCTAAAATATTTTGAAGCCATGCTCCAACATAAATGAATAAAACTTATTATACCATTGGTGATGTGCTTGTTTCAGCCCATAAAGGCTCTTTTTCAATTTGCAAACAAGATCTTCTTTACCTTTTGCCATGAATCCTTCCGGATGTTCCATATAAATTTCTTCCTTTAGTTGTTCATGAGGAAAAGTTGTCTTCACATATAATTGTTCACATTCCAAGTCTAAAGTAGTAGCAAGACCAATAATAACTTATAGAAGGCATTTTAACAACATGCGATTTTTTAATGTAAAGTCAATACCTTCTTTTAGTGCAAATCCCTTCACCACTAGCCTTGCTTTGTATATTTCCTTCCTCTCCTCACCCTCATGTTTAATCAAGTATACCCATTTGTTTTGTAGGGAATTTATTCCTTTTGGAAGCGTCACTAGCTCCCAATTTTTTCTTTTCAACAAAGAGTCCATTTCTTCCTCCATTGATTTCTTCCACTTTTCACTACTTTCCCCTTCACAAGCTTCCTATAAGCAATTAGGCTCACCTTCATAAGTTAGAAAATTATAATATGAGGGTGGATACTTTTGTGACTTATTTTGAGGCCTAGTAGACTTGCGAACCAACTACGGTGGTGTGTTTTATGTAGAAATTTGTTATATATTCAAACTTTTAATTGTAATCTACTAAAACAATAGACTTGAATCTACTCTACTCATCGGCGGAAACAATTAAACGATCTCAAAATCATGAAGCATACAAGAGAAATAATTAAATCAACACATTACACAATGATTTCTTGGGAAAATCCACAGATAAAAACTTTGCTATATATATATATATATATATATATATATATATATATATATATAATATTAATAATATATATTGGCATTAGTCCAAAAAATATGAGAAGATTATAATGCTTTTCTCAAGCCTGAGAAACCTCTACACTACCTCTATGTGTCTCACTATTTCCTAGACAATCGTTGGCCAATACTTAGTAAATTTCCTATCCTTCCAAGCTCTTAATTCCTTGCACTATTTCCTTGGGAATTAGCCCCCTATTAATTAGGGATATTCTTCAATTGGAAATGTGCAATCCTCATAGGCTCTTCTTCTGACTGCATGCACCATCTATATAATTCACATAATTATACAACTGATAGTACACTGCGCTTGAACTCCAATCTCAACTAGGTAACTCTCAGATCTAACATTCCCAGTTATTTATGACTGAATTATCAGTTAAATAGTTGAACACATGAAGCATCACCCCACTATCTGACCTCCTACTAGTTCCTCCATTAGTTAGAGCTAGTTTAATTGAATTTAACTCAGTTAAACTAAATTAATTAATTACAACTCAAAATAAAGTCAGGGAGGGCTCTTATAAAGTAGGAGACACTCTACATGACTCAAGTTAGACCCTCAACTTGAATTAACTAAACCAACTAAGAAAAATTAACGTAGTTAACTTGTACAAGTTGTCTTGTGATATGGAATTACAAATTTTCTCCTAATATAATTTAAATACAAAATTAATTTAGGAACTTCTTGCTACATTTTTAACATTGTTGGCTTGAGGGGGCCTGACCCAGGTTTGGAGTTAATTAGCTAAACAAATATGTACACTATTGGCCCTTTTGGCAACAACCCGTGGAGCGTGGAATGAGGTCTCACCTAAAGCAGTATGGGGGGATGCTGGAACCAAGTTTCCGCACCCTTGAGATGTCTGAGGGGTCGATTTAGTCCAACTATGAATACCTTCATGTAGGTTACTTCGTGCACTACCCTAACCTACGAGGCCTTTACAATAGGTTATAATTGTCTTCGCGCATCCCTAACTATGGGCTGAGGTGTTTTCACACTGCCAAGGCAACAATTTGCGCTATTTCCCCAAGTTACACCACGAATCTTACTTATCTCCTTATAACTATTAGTTAACTTCACGTAAGTAGATACTCTATCTTATATTCACTTAATAGACACAATCATATATGTTCATGCATCATATAAACAACAGAAATGTAATTTATACCCAATACATTCAATGCAGGAAACAATAATTAAATAAAGAAATGGTATAAACTTCTCTTTATTAATGATTCGATCGGTTACAAACTCAACCTGCCCTGCACACTCAGCTGCAGGGTTCCGTGTACTTAGTTGTAGACTACCAGGCCTCTATGCACTCAACTGCAGAGCCTTTTCCTACTCTATGACCCAAGACTCGACTCTACACTTAGATAAGACTCAATTCTTCATCCTTCATTTATCAATTGATTCAGTCATTTACAACTTAGAGCCTCTCTCTATTTATACAATCCCATGGTCCACGAACCATGGGTAGACCTCTAAAGCTGACATTACATTTACAAAAATAAGGGTGGACAACCCTATCACCCATTTACAAGTTTGCACTCCACACGCACAAAATGCAGAGTATTTACACCAGATTTAGTCAAAATCTGTGCTATAAGACCCAAAACTTCCCTTGGGGGATCCCGCGCCCAACAGGCCCCCAACACAAACATCGTGACTCACCCTCGAGTCACTGTGTCAGTGCGGAGATCTTCACACGAAGACCTCCCAACTCTGCCTAGACTGTTACAAGATTGACAACACACTGAGCAACTACTTGTTGTACCTCCTAGATGTGCTGTTCAGAGACTCCGATACTTGAAATTCTTCCTTGCATCTACTCCTGTGTTTCCTACATCTGCGTCGGCTTGGCTTCGATCGAGACTGTAATGACAAAGGCCTCATTGATCCATGGTTGGATGTGTGTCTTCAACACTGCTTCCTTATGTCGTGCCGCGTCTACTTGCTCTTTGAGTGCTTTTGCTTGTTGCATACATGCAAGCCTCTGTGTAAGGGCCACCATCTACGTGGTCCCTTTTATATCATCATATATTTGCTGGAGCTCACACACCTTTGTTTCTAAGCATTGTATGTTTGGGTCCTCCTATAGAGTGGTGAGGACCTCAAATGACTCTTCCAAAAGTTTGGTGCAGTCCTTTACTGCACTGATGATCTCCTCTATTCCCATTGTGATTGCGTTGGTGCACTATTCCCTTACCTCTAGTGGAGTTGAAGGCTATGCCTTCAACTACATCTCAGCTATTTGAAGGTTCATCTCCAACTGAACCTTTGCCATTTCTTCTTGCACCTCACGCACCCCTGCGGTTAACCTCTAGATGCGCACCTCTATTGGTGCCTCTGTTGGGATGGCCAACTTAGGAACCATCTCGCAGGCCTCTTTAACCATCTACACTAGCTTCCTATTCTTTGTTATGACCTCGTTGTGTTGCAAGCTTAGTTATTCCATGTTAATTCATTGTTCACTCAAAACTTGTAGTGTACGACCCTCCCTAGCCTGCAGTTCTGTAGTTATTTTGTCCTGTAGAACATAGAGTGTCTCCGAAGGGAGCACAACCATATTGGTCCCCACTCCTTTTAGTGCACTGACCATAGGCATGTCTACCTCATTTTCTGTAACCAGTTCCCCCTTTGGAATCACTATAGTATTGATCATGAGGGCATGCAAGATTTCCTCGGCTGCGGCCATTCCTACTACGAGGCTGGTCAACAAAGTACTAGTGCAACTCCTATATCTATGAACGAAGGGCCCCCAATTCCAAATGTTACTCCATGACCTACTAGAGTGCCTCCGTGGTGATGTCACACACCATCTCCCCTATGTCATGCTGATCCACCTCAGTGAGGGTGATCGGGTTGAAACAAGTCTTGGAGGCTTTTGACTTCTTCCGCCGTCCCACCTGCTCTCTCGGGCACTCGCACTTCAACTGTGTAGACACTGTCTGTGGGTCCATGCCACCTTCCTCTGTCTCAGGCTCTTCCTCAAGTGATGATGACTTATGGCCCTCGCGCTCCTTCTCTACTGCTTGTTTTTATTCTGCGACTGCCTTTTGCTATTCTGCTACTGCCTTCACAACATCTCGTGCCTCTTGCGCCTTTGCTGTTGTTGCCTCTTTTCTTATATTCTCTGCTAACTGTGCTATCCACAGTTTTGTCTCTTCCTTCTTCCTTTGTGAGGTTGACTTCTCCATTTCCAATGCAGAGATGGCTGGAGTGCGCCACTCCGGCAACCATGACTCAAGTATGATGAATATGAGATCACCCTTGGCCAGGTACGGGAGCTCCTTCCACTTCTTCGTGGGGTCCTTCTATGCCCTGATAGACACATGATGGAAGTCTGCTTTGAACTTCACCAAGCTTTGTAGACTATTATAGATAGTGGGTGCTAACCGTGGCTTGCGGTTAATCCCCATTCTGATGTTCATCTCCATGAACACCAGAATATCTTACTGTCTCGGATCCTCTGTAGGTCTTTAGTGGCCCACAGCGAAGCATACAACGCTACCTCTAGAAGATCCCATGCAATTGTGGGGAACTGGCTGTCCTCAGCCAATTCCCAAGCCACCGGCATTATGGACAGCAGAAGCCATGCATACTGGACAATCTTCCCCTGTTCCTATGCCTCACGACAATTCTCTAGGAACTCCTTGCACAAGTACTTAGACCAATTAAATTGGACCCCCTCCACGTGTTGTGCAGTAAGTGCTATCATTAGCATGGGCACCTCATCCGTGTGACACTTCTGCATAACCTTGCTAGCCAGTATCTGGTGGCAACTCTGACTACCTTATTGTTGATAGTAGAGATCGCATACCCTCCTTTTTCTCTAGATTGAATTTTTCCTTCTTGGCCTCCACGATTGCCAAGTCGTTGCTCTTACCCTCTGAAATATCCATTGGGTCCTCGCCCTTACAAGGGAGTCGGGTAATTCTGTGGATTAGGTGGTCTGTGATGGGGATGGGCTCCTCCAACCATAAACACCCATCATGCACTAGGCAAAGAAGTTGCCTAATGAAAAAAATAGTTACTAGGGCGTGATGGTAATGTGGCACCCAGAGTAGGTTTAATAACCCTCCTTTCTCTACTTTTCACAACCACCTGTGCGGCTCCAACTCTATGACTCCTACTATGATGTTTTCCTTTAGCGCATGAGCTGTGTGGTTACCAAGTGTGGGAATTTCTTGTGGTCCGAAAGATCCCAATCTTCAAACTTTAGAGCTGACACTTGTCCTAAATGTGCTCCTTAAAAAATGATATCATTAGGGAGTAGCAGAGTCTGTAGAGAGCATTTTTTCTCATCTATGTCCTTAGGCCCCCTTGCTTTCCCAAGGAAAAAATGCAGGAAACCTGGTTAGAGGGTCCGTGCCGTCGATTTCCATCTCCTTGTCTTCATCTTCCTCCTCTTCTATTAGGATGTCCTCAAGGTATTCCTCCTCCTCATCAGTTTCCAAATTAACCACTTTCCCCTTTTCTTCCATGGTCAGTTTAGTTCATAGTGAGATTCTAGGGGACACGTGCACCGAAACCATGGGCTACTTATCTTTACTGGGTCTCGATGTGCTCAGTGATTTAGGGATTTCCGTGACTATCCCAATACTCCCAGGGGCATCTCCTTTTGTCATGGCCTGTGTAGCCTCTTCAACGGTCATCTCTCCGATATCCCTAGCTTCTTCAAACGCTGCCATCTTGCTGTTCCACAAATCTCTCAACTACTTAGGTAGGTGCTCAAATAATGCCTTCAACCCCAACAGGTCAAACATGTCTAGGTTCATAAATCTTTGGGTGCACGACAGCTCAATTCTCAAATGGCCAAGTGTTGTTTTCTAGGAAGCCCTTCGTAATTTATATCACCTTTTGAATTCAAATTCGATTGTTCCCCCAAAATTCGGTCCATTAATGCTCCCTTGGTGGAAAATTTTCCCAAATCTAGCCCATAAAGCCTACCTTAAATGCCTGCTACCCTCTCCATTTGGTCTCAAAGCAAGCATCACATCGTGAATAGCGACTATAATGGTCACTTTCCAGTGAACTCGCACGACAACACAACTACCCTTGCACTATCGCAGACGTAGTGAAACTTCACTCCTGTGCGCAGTCCTGTCATCGCATAGCTCTCGGGTAGAGTATTTTATAGTCCTGCACCTCCTTTCAACTATCTGGAGTGCTAAGACTATGCCTCCCATGGCTAGTGAGGTGGCTGGGTCACTTGTATACAGTTTCAATTGACTATCGCTTACTTCTCTTGGGAAGGGTTCACCATTTGACTTCACCAACTGCATTGCGCCACCATCTGGGATCCCCTTAGTAACACATGGTCCAATCCAAAGCATTAAAATGATCAACTCTTAGCGGTAGTCCCCAAATTCATTAACATAATCTTCCACATCCTGTTTTATCACCATGGTTTTTTATCAAGAAATTCCTTTTGTATTCCTTCGTCAAGCTTCTTGACTTCTTCTTCCACCATGGCGCTTTTCTCCCTCAACCGAACTCTTTCATTCATGAATTCTTGGAGCCTAAGATTACCTTGCTGGATCTCTTCATCAAGTCCCAAACTTTCTTCTTCAAGCTCTTCCAACTACGTGATCCCTTCTTCAAAGGCTCCACGATTTGTGATATCTATGGGCGCTACTATGCGTGGACTAGGCATGATATACTCCATTGGTATTACAACATTTGCTCCATAGCCCAGCCTAGAAGGTGTCTATCCTGTCAGTTTCTTGCATGCTGTCCTGTAAGCCCATAAGATTGCTGGTACGCGTAGGTCCCACTCACTTCACTGCGCATTATATACCTTGTTCAGTGCTTCACATACTTCGTTAAATGATTCTACATGGATAACCTTATGTGCGCTCGTTCTCTCCACACTCTGTCGTTCCAATTTGAGGAACTGTTTGTGCATTTTCTCCCTAACACATGCTTATTTACCTTATTTACCTTATTTCCCAACATGAAGTTCATGTGCATTCGTGCATGTTTTTTTCCATCTACCTATACCCACCTGGATAGATGCGCGTTCAAACCATCCCGTCCATTGTATTTATTGGCCAATCGCACCCTAGGCTTTCCAAACCATGTGCGAAACATCCTCCTACATGCACGTCAACCTTCAAAGCTTCCTTTGTACATACCCCACCACCCCGTAGGTGTAGCACATAGTACCAATTTCAAGGCGTAGAAACATTGTTTTTCTAGCACCTCCCTTTCAAATCTGTCCAATAAGGCATCCACCTCACTTAACCCATCATAAGTAGGAAGATCTCTCACTTTTGTCAATACACAGCGCAATGATCTTGTCATCATATTATAGTTTAGCATGGTTACCTCGTGTAACCGGTTCTTCCATTTCTCTATCTCCTCATCAAAATTTGACGTACAGGAGTGTTCGCACTCCCATGAGATTCGTCCATCTGCAGAGGGATTTACCCAATCTTGTTCTCATACAGTTATCTTGTAGATGTAGTCCAAATCTTCGTCACTTTCATAGTCACGCACTAGCTCGGTATAGCGTGATCCTTCAGCAGGGTCCAAGGGTATAACTACACGCAAAGATTTCTTTTCAAAAATCATCGTGTGCTTCTTCAAATTAATCACCTCGTTCATGTTAGTGGCCCAATTAATTCCTAAGAGTGCGGGGTAGGGATTTTTGTCATCAACAATCTCTATCACTTCAAAGTCTGCTAATGTGCTTGCTCCCTCAATATCCACAAAAATTCCCTGCGATCGCCTGAGGGGTATTATCTTCTGTTGGTTTGCCATTCGCAGTTGAATAGGAGACCACTGTAGCGTAGGCCTCCCCATGTGCTCTGATGTCTACTTCAGCAGACCGTTCTCATCCTATCCTAAGTCTAGAATTACTTGGTCCATCTCATATTCTCTAATCTATGCAGCCTCATTTCTCTTCTCGTCCTCATTGTATGCTTTCCAATCTTCCGATTGCACACGATTCTCCTGGAACGGTCCCAACACATCTGTTAATGAGTTCCTGTAGTCACTTTACAGCCTTACTATCACGCAGTAGCTTCATGCATGTTTATAGGAACTTCGTAAGCATAGATGGGTCCATTTTCAACTCCGGTCTATCTTTGCTTCTTGAATTGGAGGCATCAGTGAAGCTCTTCTTAGCTTCCATGATGGTTTCCTTAGCGCGCTCCAAATCAAAGTCTGCTTCTTTCGTCAGAGCCTTGCAAACCCAAGTACTATCTTTGGGCTATTTTCCTTTATCATCTCCCATCATGATTCCACTTCAGAGCACATTGTTCACATTTGGATCTTCCTCGCGTAGCTCAGACCTCATCATCCGCAGGTTCTGAGTCGGGGGAGGTGATACAACTCCCTTGTCGTGTATCCTAGCCATCAACATAGGAAAATTCTTCATCTCATGATCAAATGAGGTACAATACAGACATGATGGATGCGTTATATTTTTACAATCATGGGCATAATGTCCTAGCCCTCCACAATTGTAGCATATCAACTGTCCATGACCTCTTCCATTTCCTCCTCCACCTCGGCCTCATCTACGCCCCTGAAATCCTGTTCGCACGACTCCTTCATTTGGGTCTAGGGGCCGCGATTCAGCCTAAAGTCTATAGGTGGGAGTTCTATCCATCATTAACTCATAACTTCTACAAGTGCACTCATCATGTCCCACTGATCTACAAAAGTTACAAAACAATTGCTCAGAAGTTTGTGTATACTTCAGTAACAAATGGTAGTTGTCCGTAGTGTGTTTCCCTCCTATTTGACAAATCGCGCAACACAAATCAAGATTCATGCTAGGTCTTGCTTGTGCTCCTGGCCTTAGCGACATCAGTCCTCCTCCCATGAGGTAATTCACGAACACTAGGAAGTCCCGACCCTTGCATTTTATGCACCACACCTCTTTGTGCACTTCTAGTTAGGCTGTCCTATCCTGTTTCAGACTTTGCATCTCAAGGCATAAGTTTTTCAACTTCGCATGGATCTGTTGAAATCCCATGTTAGGATATTGTATTAGGGTCTCATGAAGTCTCATCACAATCTCTATGGCCTCTACCTAAGTCATTAACTTCTGTTGTGACAGTGCGCTCCTCAAATGTGGCATTAGCGATGCTACAAACCTCTCGCGGTGTTGTCCATCCATCAAAGTCATAGTAGCTTCGTGAATTGTACACTTCAACCTTTGATCCGACTCCCAAGGAGTTTTTCCTAGTAGCATTGTGATCTCTTTGAATCCAATGATTGACTATGCTTCTGACTTTGGCCTGCTAAATTCCTTATTTAGTGTAGCTTGGATATCTGTGACTCCGACATTGGGGTTATCATTAGAATGCTTAATATACCATGTCAACGCACAATCTTGCAGGGCGCTAACCAATGTTGCTTTCTTGATATTATCATTTGTAACTCCTTGCATTTCCCATACGGCTCTTATCACAAACCAAAACTGGTTTGGATCCTCATTTCCTAATCCCTTGAACACATGCAACTTTATCGTGCTTGCCATATTGACTCGCAGTGGTGGTGAAGGTGGTATGGGTGAAGATGGAGGTGAAGCTGGTGGTGGTGTGGGCTAGGGTGGGCAAAATCCTCTACCTTATCAAATGGATCACACTTTGTAGAGAGGCCTTCGCGAGATCTTCCTCGTCCCCTTGTAGAGGTGAAATCAAAGAGCTATTCTTTGGTCCCTTACTTCCTTCATTTCTGTAGGTTTTTCCACTTCATGTAGCTCTAAACATCAAGGTAATTGCATAACCCTCTTTTCACACAATAGCATTTTAATCCAAGTATTTAATGAATTTACGTACTTACCTCATGGTCCTTTGAGAAAGTGTCACTTTTCCTCACTGTAGCTGACTAAAGTATCTACCATGAACTCAGTAATGAATCCTCCTATAATCCAATCAAGCCAGTGATCAACAGTGTGCGATATCTTATCTTCTGATGCTTCTAATCTCCGCACCAACTCTGGGGTCCACACAATAGGACCTTCAAGTTTCCACCTTCCTTGGCTATCTGCTAACTTCGTGATCCACTCGTACAACTTAGTAGGGAAATATGCGAAGAATATTTCATGATATATATGTACAGGTAGCATTCTAGCCACTCTTCTTTTGTTAGTCATGGATTCCTATTCTCTTGCGCCATGAACTCGTGAATTCTCATGTCCAACCAAACTTCAATTGCCTTCTTAGTTGGATTCCAATGATATGACATCAGACATATCTATGCAGATTCCAATCCCTGCAACGGAGCCATTTGTTGGCTTGAGGGGGCCTGACCTAGGTTTGGAGTTAATTAGCCAAACATGTATGTTTTAACCCCATACAAAAATTACCTGCATATGAATTCTAAAAAATAGAAAATAAACAATGCGAGAGCATAACATATAAAACACATATATACAAAGAGTTTCCCCTGGATCCCAAAACCAGGACTACTAGCTTGACTCTTCATTATGTTCCTTTGAATGTTACAATATATATTTATACATGTCGAAGCATCCAATACCATGGACCAAAAACCATC
Organism: Pinus taeda; assembly: GCA_000404065.3. Taxonomy (NCBI): domain Eukaryota; kingdom Viridiplantae; phylum Streptophyta; class Pinopsida; order Pinales; family Pinaceae; genus Pinus; species Pinus taeda. The sequence continues at coordinate 157,097 of APFE031140122.1, forward strand.
ACGTCCAAAACCATGGACTGAAAACCATCGTGTCCAAAACCATGTGCGAAAATCATGCACAAAACCATAGGTAGGTATGGCCAACCTAACATAGGGTCCAAAACCAAAATTTTCTGGGGCGCTGCCCTGGAGCCCATAAAGTGGGGTTACTTGCACCCCTCAAAACCCCTGTGACTCCCCTCGCTACACAATCGGTGCAACAAAAGGGGGGATCTGCCCCCCTTCTAACCCCCCAGTTAAATATGTGGTCTAGTCATGGAAAGAATATAACACAACCCAACATTCTCCCACTCGTTGTTTTCTTTCCATAGGGGGCCATAAGAGAGCTTAGTCATTTATCTAGCCCTGTAATGCCCATTGTTTCTCTACACCAAGAGAACTTCTCAGAGCTCATAGATTTTGTCAATGCATCAGTAGTATTCTTCCGAGTGTCCACCTTTACTAGCAACACCTTTTTGTCTTCTATCATATCCCTCACAAAGTGATACTGAACCTCATTGTGCTTTGTCTTTGAATAATATGTAGGGTTCCTTTCCAAGAAAATTGCACTTTTTCTGTCATAGTGTATCCTTATAGCTCCCTGTACTAACCCCATATTTGAAGACAATCTTTGCAACCAAACTGCTTCCTTGCTTTCATGCGTGGCTTCCATGTATTCTGCCTCTGTTGTTGATAGTGCCACTACAGAGTGTTTCTTACTCATCCAACTGACTGCACCTCCAAATAGGTTAAACACATACCCACTTGTAGATATTCTCTGATCCAGATCTCTAGCCCAGTCTGCACCAACAAAGCCATGAATATCCAACACTCTGTCCAATCCTAGTATTCCTTGATAGCACAAACCATAATCACTACTGCCACGCAAATACCTGAAAACCCGCTTCACTACTGTCTAGTGCTCCTTCCCTAGTTTTGACATGAACCTACTCAATACTCCCACTGCATGTGCAATTTCTGGTCTAGTAAAGACCATCGCATACATCAGGCTACTGACTGCACTTGCATATGGAACACGAGACATGTCCTCTTCCTCTTCTTGTGTCTTGGGACATTTCTCAACAAATAACTTTACACCTACAGGAATCAGAACCTTCATCGTTTTACTATCCTGCATATTAAACCTCTACAATATTGTTTCAACATACTTCCTCTGGTTTAACCAGAGTTTCCTCTTTGTCTAATCTCCTTTAATTTCCATGCCCAAAATATAAATTGTAGCACCAAGATGTTTCATGTCGAATTTGGAGGACAAATGGGTCTTCAAATCCTGGATAATTTCTTTGTCATTTCCAACCAGCAACATATCATCCACATACAATACTAGATAAATAACACGGTCACCAATTAATTTAAAATACACACAGTGATCTGCTTTGCTTCTGGTGAAGCCAAGTCCCCATATAAATGTATCAAATTTCTGATACCACATCCTTGGTGACTGTTTTAACCCATACAGAGACTTCTTTAACTTGCATACTAGTTCTTTCTTACCCTTCACCACAAAGCCTTTAGGTTGCTTCATGTAGATCTCCTCTTCTAGATCCCCATGAAGAAATGTTGTCTTCACATCCATCTGTTCTACCTCAAAATCAAAAGCAGAAGCAATAGATAAAAGTAATATAATAGAAGTCACCTTGGAAACAAGAGAAAAAATATCACCAAAATCAATTCCCGACACCTGGGAATAACCTTTTCCTACCAACCGAGCTTGGTATTTCTCCACCTTTCCTTCTGCATTTGTCTTCTTCTTAAACACCCATTTGCTGCCAATGGGTTTCCTTCCAGCCAACAACTCCACCAGATCCCAAGCCTCATTTTTGTGCAAGATGCCATTTCATCAACCATGGCCTCTTTCCAGAGTTTTCCATCCTCTGAATCTACTGCTTCCTTCACAACTCTGGGATCATCATCAATAATAGATAAAGAAAAATTTGAACAGAAAGTAGATGGACTATACCTTTCTAGCTCCCTTCTTTCTCAAACTGATCTTCTAACACCCGAAGTTTGTGGCTCTTCATCTTCTGATTTCTCCTCTGTTGTAGAGTCTGATTCTTCCTCCTTAAGCTCAAACTCTATCTTCTTTGGTTTGACTTCATGTTTAATAGCATCTTTCACCTCTCTGAACACCACATCTCAGCTATACACAACCTTCCTTGTTACTGGGTTCCAAAGCTTATAACCCTTTAAACCATCCTTCTATCCAATAAAGATGCACTTTTCAGATTTACTATCCAACATGGTTTTTTTCTCCTTTGGAACATGTACATATGCATCACATCCAAATACCCTCAGATGTGAAAAAGAGGGTTTCTTACCAGTCCATACCTCTTGCGGAGTCTTATCCTCCAACAATGATGAAGGTGATCTGTTGACTAGGTAACATGCTATCTCCACCACCTCTACCCATAATTCCTGTCCTAACTCGACACCACTGAGCATGCTTCTTGCCCTTTCCATCAACGTCTTGTTCATTCTTTCTGCAACTCCATTTTTTATGAGGTGTATATGGAGTAGTATTATGCCGTGTTATACCACACTTCTTACAGAATTCTTCAAATTCCTTACCGCAAGACTCTCCACCATTATCTATCCTCAACACCTTTATCTTCTTCTCTATCTGGTTTTCTACCAGAGCCTTAAATTATTTAAACCTGCCAAAGAGTTTAGATTTGTTCTTAAGAAAATATATCCATGTATTCCTTGAGAAGCCATCTATAAATGATACATAGTACATAGACTTACCTAGTGATGGAACCTTCACAGGTCCAAACACATCACTATGCATAAGCTCTAATATCTGTTTCGCCCTCTTACCACTAGAGTGAAAACTCACCTGATTCTGCTTCCCATATACACAATTTTCACAGAAATTAAAATCCAGAGAGCTATTACTCATAACTTCTACCATACCTTTACCACGAAGTATTGGAAGGCCCTTCTCTCCAATATGTCCAAGCCTTTTATGCCACAACAGGGTCTTCTCTCTAGAGACCACTAAATTTTCTGCTCCACTTTCAAGAACCATAGAGTCGTTGCACCCATCAACAATAGTGCTACCTTGCAGCTTGTACAAAGTTCCAATCCAAACCCCACATCAATACCAGTGCTCCCTCAACCATCTTGTAGGTATCCTTCTTGAACACTGTTTTTACACCTACATCATCCAACTTTCTTACATAAATCAGATTTTTGGCTAATGCAGGAATATGAAAAACACTCGGAAGTGTTCTAACGCTTCCACCTTGTAGCTTCAACTTTACTTTTCTACGACCAATGATTCTAGCCTTCCTATAATCCCCTAAGAAGACATCACCACCAATGTATTTCTTATACTCACAGAACCACTCTCTATGGGGAGTGAAGTGAAAGGATGCACCTGAGTCAATCAACCATGCCTCATGATCTACATGGTGCTAGGGAGGAAGCCAAGTACACATCCCACCTTCATCTGAGGCGTTTTTCCTTTGAGAAGGAGCATCATCGATCCCTTCCTTTATCAAGAGCTTTAGATTTATAGTCCCTTTTGTAGTGCCCTTCCTTTCCGCATTTCCAACACACCACCTTTATAGGTTTTCCTAGAGATTTAGATCTCTCTCTAGATTTAGATCTCCCATTCGATGACTTATTTTTGTTTCTGTTATGGGACCGTCCTCATATAGACAAGGCATCACCATTCTGGCTCTCCATATTTTTCCATCACATCTCCTCCATCAGCAAGGATGAGACTATTTCATCAAACTGCAAGGAAGTGGAATTTCTACCTATTGCAATAACCAGATTATCCCACGAATCTGGTAGAGAACACAACAAACTGATGCACTTATCTTCATCTGAAATTTTAATATCAACAAATTCTAACTAACTTACCACAATATTAAATGTGTTAATATGATCTGTCACCGAGTCTCCATCTTTAATTATATAGCTTTTTCCATAGGAACAGTTAGGTCTGCCCAACCTAACATAGGGTCCAAAACCAAAATTTTCGAGGGTGTTTCCCGGACCCCATAAAGTGGGGTTACCTGCACCCCTCTAACCCCCCAATTAACTACATGGTCTAGTCGTGGAAAGAATATAACATAACCCAACAAAACAAATCCCTACACTACATTCAATGTAGAAAATACTAATTAAATACACAATAATGGTATAAACTTCTCTTTATTAATTCTTAGATCGGTTATAGACTCAACCTACCCTTCACACTCAGTTGCAGGGGACTGTGCACTCAATTGCAGAGCCTTCTCCTACTCTACAACCTAAAATTTGACTCTACACTTAGATAAGACTCAGTTCTTCATCCTTCATTTATCAATTGATTCTGTCATTTACACTTAGAGCCTCGATCTATTTATAATCCCATGGTCACGAAACATGGGTAGATCTCTAAAGCTGACATTGCATTTACAAAAATGAGGTTGGACAAACCTATGACTCATTTACAAGTTCATGCTTCGTGCCCACAAAACGTGGAGTCTTTACATCGAATTTAGTCAAAGTCTGGGCTTTAAGCCCTAAAATTTCCCTTGGGGGATCCCACGCCCAACAAACACTCCCTCTCAACAAAAAATGGATTGAAATCTACCCTAATACAATGCCTTTGGAATGTACTGCATGCAAGAATTCTCACTATTATTGTTGATACTGCAACATATGCAACTAAAAAGCATAAAATAAATAAATAAGAGTAATCATTGAATCATTCTGCAACTTTTTACTAGGAAAACTATGTTTCTACTGACTCTAATACTGAGCCTCTTGCTCTGTTGTCAACACTCCTTTTCACTCTTCAATATCTGACTGGAATTGATCCTCCTGCTACTAAATATTGTGGGCTCCCATAGCAAGGTAATTATCCATGAGACAAAAACACCTCAATGGACCTTGCCAAAATTTCTGCAACTCCTGGGACTATTGCTTCACATTGCCGCACCTCACACCAAGAGGTATAACTACATGCAAAGTGAAATTTGATCTACTCATACTGTTGTTGCTACTTCTACACTGCTACTGCAACTAGTACAATAATGAGTCTGATCTCTCCATATCTGGAAGTACTAGCTTCCGTAGGGATGTTCCCTCTAAAATTAGACTCCCTCCGAGTCTCAATCTCCCTATGGAAAATATATCTTCTCCTTAATCTACCAATGACAATGATCACAACTCCTTTTTGTGTCAATAAACATTGGCTCACTTATATGCCCACTAGCAGCCTTGTAGCTCCATTAAGAAGTTTTCACATAGGGTCTTCTAGATGTTCCCTAAAATGGAGCTCCATTAATCTACAATTTGCATTTCCTAGTCTAATGTGAATCTTACTTTGACATTGATTCCTTCTCTAATACCAGGTAGAAATTCCTTGTAGATTAAAATTGCTTACGTAATATTCTAAAACAAAAGGTTTGAATCTAATCTACTCATTAATGGAAATAATTAATTTATCGAGAACTCACAAAGAATACAAGAGAAAGAATTCAAATAACGCATTACACAATGATTTCCCGGGGAAAGCCAAAACTAGAAACCCTTTCTATCTGTATATTGCATTAGTTAGAAAACATGAGAATATTAGAATGCTTTTCTCAAGCCCGAGAAACCTCTGCTCTATCTCTATCTATCTCATTACTTCCTAGATAAGCCTTGGCCAATGCTTACTCAATTTCCTATCCTTCCAAGCTCCTACTTCCTTACACTTTTTCCTTGGAAATTATCCCCCTATTAATTAGGGAAAATCCTCAATTGGAATTGCCCAATCCTCATAGGCTCTCCCTCTAACTGCATGCATCATCTATTCAATTCAGATAATTATACAACTCATAGTACACTACCCTTGAAATCCAATACCAACTGGGTAACTCTCAGATCTGACATGCATGAGCTATTTGTGACTGAAATATCAGTTAACTGGTTGAAGACATGAAGCAACACCCTGTTACGAGGAATAGTGTCCACTCGGATGCTGCTATTCCCACTAAGACTAGTAGCTATCTTAGAAACAAACAAGTAAAGTCTACTTTCGTTTTCCTTTATGAAAATAGACAAGAGGGGGACCAAGGAGACCAACCTTAGTCTTGCACTTGATTTCCTCTCTTTCTCGATAGAGCTTCGCTGCTTCCTCTTCATCTGCCTAGCTTCAAAGAGCACCTGTGGAATCACATCAACATAATACTATCGAAGAACAAAGATCTATATTCATAAATAACACAAGACTAGATGTGTGTTGACCATACAAATGCATATATAAACAAGTACACAAGAATATGGAGGAAAACTAGAATAGCTTTATTAATATGAAAAGTAGCAAGAGGATTACAAACATATGTTTTGACCCAGCATCATCCTCCAGCTAGAAAGCCCTTCTTCACCTCAAGAAAAGCTTAGATCACCCAACACTATGAATGTACACCAGAAAACCAACAACACTTCTCTATAAGATACAAAATTCCAGCCTCTGGATCTTTGTGATGAGGGATCCATATATAAATGATTATAGGGAGGTGAGTCATCTTCTGGGATCTTGATTAGTGTCTTTTATCTGATAGTTCCTGCTTTCACTTGGAGAATGATGATCTCTTACTCATCCCTGTTCGAAAACAGAGGGGCAAGTGTCAGAGGGGAAGCTTATGGAAGATTCCATGATCTTCCACCTCGCATTTTGTCCCTGCCATTTGTCCATTCCCGACCATCTCACCCTACAGAGGAGCAATTCAGTATGCATCACACCTTGTACACTGGGAAGGTGATATGCATCGCACCCTCTACACTGGGCTTTCAGTATGATCCAGTTTTGACCATTTATGAGCAGTTTTTAGTGGAGAACTTCTGGGAGATGATGTAATCAGTTGACCTTGTTCCTTTAGGCAGTGAAGCAACACTTTTAGGGACTTGGGAGCCCTCAGTTTATGGACATTTATGATTGGGGTTGAAGTGCCCAAAAATGTCTATAACAAATGTAATATACGAAATCATGGCCACAATCATGGTGAATTGCCTCAAACCTATCCTACCTAGCGTAATCTCTCAAGAATAGACATGCTTTGTCAAAGGGAGACAAATAGTAGATGGAATTTTTAGGGCTCAAAAGGCAATACATTCCCTGAAGAGCCAAAAAACTAAATGGATGTTGGTAAAACTAGATTTATCGAAAGCCTATGACCGCCTGAGCTGGAAGTACTTATAGGGTATACTAAATGCGTTTGTCTTTGATTCAAGATGGATAAGCTGGATGATGTCGATGATCTTGACCCTGGTATTCTCAATCCTACTCAATGGGACTCCCACTGAGGCGTTCAATGCAACCAGGTGGCTTAGACAAGGCGATCCAATGTCCTCGTTCCTATTTATATTGTCTGTTGAAGGATTAGGAAGGTATGTAAAAGAAAAAGTGCAAAGTGATTGATTTACAAGTCTCAAAATGTGGGGCAATGATTTGCCATTAACACATCAAAAATTTGTTAATGACATAATGATGTTTGGGCAAGAAACCTTCAAGGAAGCCAGAGGCTTGATGGAAATCCTTAACGACTTCACGAGCACCTTTGGGGCAGAGATCAATAAGGATAAGTCAGACATATTTTTCTTTAATACTACAGCCCCATCTCAAGCCTTCCTAGCAAGAATTATGGGATTCTAAATTGGAAATATCCCATCAAAGTATTTAGGAATTCCACTAAGTGTCCACCAATCTAGAGTGGTGAACTGGAAGACTTTGCTGGCGAAAATCTAAGGGAGAACGTAGAACTGGACCTTAAGATCACTGAATATGCCAAGCCGAGTTATACTACTGAAATTTATGCTTCAATCAATTCCGATCTACCAATTATCTAGTCAAGCGGTCCCTAAAACCGTGTGTCAAGGGATGATTGGCATTTTTAAAAATATTATGTGGCAAGGGCCCAAGAAAAAAAAAATGGGCTCTGCTATCATGGAACTGGCTCAGCAAGCCACTAAAAGAAGGAGGGTTAGATCTCAGAGACCCATACATTCTCAACCAGGTCATGGGGGAAAAGCTATGGTGGCGATGGGTTCAGGGAGGAGCAGACCTATGGAAGGAAATATGGGGGAGGAAATATGGAATGCCAAGTTCGATCGAAGGAAGTCTAAGAGTCCAGGAAAACATCAAGGGATAGGCCATATGTAATTTAGCATCAGAAAATAGAGAACTGATAAGAACTCATAGCTTCTGGGAAATAAAGGAAGGAGACAAAGCAAAATTATGGAATGAGGCGTGGTAGAAGAGAGAAAAACTTCACAATAGACCCGATCTAGAGGTAATATGTCAATTCACCAATAGCCCTGAAAATCAGACAATGAAAAACTTTTGGAGCCTGGACACAGGAAAACATTGGAGAAAATGGAAGCAGAAACAAGACTGGCCGGGCGCTCCCAAATCCACCCAATGGGAAACTTATGAGAAAGAGATGGAAACCTGAAAAATTGCAATCTCGGAAGGGCCTGATATAAGAAGGTGGGGGTACAAAATCAAAGGGATGTTCACAATTCAAGAAGGCTACCATGTATAAGTAGCACACCACCTGAAATAAGGGCCACCTATATGGGACAAAATTTGGCAAGATAAATCATGGCCGAAAATTGCTTTCTTTTTGTGGATAATTCGGCATGCGAAAGCACTCACTTGGGATCAACTCTAGATAAAAGGTCTGCAGGGACCACCGGCCTGTAGTACCTATGGAGGACCTCAGAATCAATGGAACATCTAACAAACGCCTGTAGCTACAACAAAACCCTCTAGAAAAACCATGAGAAACTCTTTGATGGTAGTGACAAGGATCAAATAAGCATGAAAGAAATAATGGACAAATGGAGAAGAAAGCCTTACCAGAACTCCATCCTGAATCGCTCTTGGCGGATATCATTAGGATTCTTAGTTTGGGCAGTCTGGAAGGAAAGAAACAAAAGAATCTTTAAAGGCGAAAAGAGAACAACAATCGAATTGTGGAGAATGATAGTCTAGAATATAAGAGAAACGATCTTAGCCGAGAACTGGTACATAGAGGATTGGGAAACCAATCCCGAGGAAGGACGAATAGTGGAAAGACTAAACCTAAAACCCAACATGATAAATCTTAAGACGTGGAAACAAAATTCCCCTCATTGTGAGTCTTCAACCATTTTCATGCAACCTCAGAAAGACTTCATTAAACTCAACTTTGATGGAGCTGTGAAAGGGAACCTAGGGGTGGTTGGATCTGGAAGAGTATTCAGAGATGACAAAGGCAATACTATCCGGCTGTTTCCTATGGATTGTGGCACTGCGAGCAATAACGAAGTTGAGCTCTATGCACTGAAGCAGGGTTTGGAAATCGCAAAGAGGGAAAGATTCCGGAGACTTGAGGTGGAGGGAGACTCGAAGTTGACAATAGAAATGGTGAAAAAACTTCAGCAAGGAACCACATGGGAGAAGATAAGCCAAAGTCGGAGGACGATACGGCTAGTCCAAGAAATAGGAAATATAATTCGAAGGATAGACTACATTGTTCTAACGCATGTCCACAGATCGGGTAATGTGGCAACAAATAACCTTGCTAACTGGGGGTGTGGGCAGGCAGGCAACAACCTTGATAAAGGGAGAGGAGTTAAGCCAAATGGAAGGTATGAGAAGTTTAGAGGAAAACCTAGGAATCAACAAGGAGAAGGGAGAAAATCCCCGATCAGGGTGGGAAAGGTACGAAGTGGTGAAGGAAGGTGAGGTCGGTCGTAGGACATGGGGGGTCGAGGTGGGAGAAGGCACCTATTTGGATCGAAGGGTAGAGGAAGAAGTGGATGACGTGAGGCTACGAGAGCAGGTGGGGAAACAGGCAGTACGGGGCAGAGGCAGATGTGGATGAGGGCGGAGGTGAGAGAAGGCGACCAGGTGTCAAGTGTGGTAGAGGGAAGGCAAGAGCAGATGGAAAGTGGCATTGAAGAAAGAGTAAGCCCATGGTAGGAGCAGCCGGTGGTAGGAGTGGAGTCATGAAGGGAAATTATGGTAGTGTCAAGGAAACCCCATACTGAGTAAATCAAATGAGGGAATGGACGACGAAAGGAGGACGAAGGCATGTGGAGAGTCCTTCAAATGGCAGGCGGGGTAGCTAGACAAGGAAACAAAAAGGTAAGACAGTTAGGAGAGGAGGCATTTACATGCAGAGTGAGAAGGCAAGACGTGCTATGGAAGGTGGTGGAAGTGTGCTAGAGGACGTCGATATGTAACCGGGTTTTGTCAGCCAGAATAGGTATGTTCTCTCAGCTCCCATTCTAGACTGCCTAGAAAATATGATTTTATCAGAGGAATACTGGTTAATGGAAATGGTAAACCTAGACGCAGCCAGAGTAGAGACCTTCTATTTCTTTTTGGGCTCTAGCCTATTAACCTGGATTGATTTTATTCGGAATGTCATCAGGGGAAGGGGGTTCCGAAACACTGTTATGGGTCTCAAGGTAGATAGGTCCCAAGGTCATGTGGCCTGCTGGGACATCTTTTGGGGTTTTCACAATGCAGGTAGAATCAAACATGTCAAATTGTTATGGTGGAGTCTGTGGCCTGGGAAGGAAGGAGTTCTAGTCAAGTGTGGGGGATCAATCACCTTCTTGGATATTGCAAAAAGGCTGCTTATTTTCCAATATGATCCGAGCTACACATGGCCTAAGGTTGCGGGATCAAAGGAAATATTAGGGGTAGCAACTGGGGTAGGGACACAACTATTAGAAAATCTCGATCTTGCCCCTCTAACGAGACCCAGGGTAGGACTGCATTCACAATTTTTCATCCTGAGAAGCATCATCTTGCCCGTTGGGGTGGTGATAATCAGGAGGGGATGAAATTTCAGTCAAGAAAGAAATAAAGAGATGTCATGGGCACTAGGAAACTGGGTTCTTCAAAATTGAATAGAGAACCACTGTAATGAAGTGGAGGTCAGAAGCCTCAAGTTTCCTTAGGAGTGAGGGGGGAACCTGAGTGTTAATGAGGGAAATTACAATTCTCCAGGTTAGGAGCGATTGGAAAAGCTCGGGCCAGAGAAGTCTATATTTACTTTGTTCAAAATGATTATGACTTATGAGGATTTTTCACTGGTTTATGTTTTAGGTAATATAACAACCAGAGTGCAGAGAATTATGGAGTCTCAGAACTCACATCGTGCCCAGGCCCAGGAACAGATGCATTTTCTGGAAAAGGTGGAATTAAGATGGAAGGAGAACGAGATGACAAAGGAAGGTAGTGAAGTGGGAAAGAGAGGAAATAGAGGAATGGGAAAGGCATGAAAAAAGATGAAAGGTTTGGAAGAAACCTCCAGTAGAGGACCAAGTAAAAGAGGAATAAAGATTGGGAAAGAGAGTATGTAGAACTTGATAAATGCATACATGGTAGGAACACCACCGGAGGGGAAAGCAATAATATACGAATGGGAGAGGGAGCTAAATGACAATATAGCAAATCAAGAGATTGAGGCAGAGGAATGGGAAACTATGGTTAAAGACCCCGGAAATACTAGAGGATGTCAAACAATGTTCCGAAAAACAATTCAACAGTACTAGGTCATGAAGAACATCCTAGCCTGAGCAATGACAAAATATAAGGAACGAGAGGAACCGGGGGATGCCAGACCAGCTGAGCCCAGTATGAAGGATCTACATAGGGAGATCCAATCTATCCAAATGCAACTGTACTGAAACAACCTCACGGTAAATAGGATTGAATAGAGCATCCAGGACATGAAGAGAAGCGAAATCCCGGGCTCCAGTGAGAAAGCCCCAGCCTCGATGGACTCATCAAATGAATGAAGAAGGTCTTCAAGTAGAATTTTGTTTAAATGTTGGCTAGAATTTAGTGTTTTAATATGAATCTTATAGTAGATAAAACTGCCAATATAGCCTGGATGGTCATGAAAACTCTCTTTAAATTTTGGACAACATTTGATGTAGATAGGTGACCAACAAACCTGGTTTCCTATGGGCAGGTTGAGGCCACCTGCCATTTTTGTTAAAAATATACTTATTCTCAGAAAATATTAATAGAGAAAGGAAAAAAAAAATACATTAAAATACAAATATCTTATGGTATGTAAGAGTTCAATGAATTTATAGTAGTGTATTATTTTTTTTAATTGAAACTAGCTTCGAAATTATATTACTTTTAAGAGAAAAAATCCAATTTTGTAGCTACTAGCTACTACGGGGAAACCAAACTGGTAGCATAGGCTTAATATCTTTGTTAAAATGACTAGATTAACATTGATAATAGTAATATATAAAGCACAAAGTCTATAAATGTTATTGAACCTACTAATAACACTAATACTTGAGCTAGTAAGGAGGCTGGATAGACAACTATGAAATATAGAAAGAAAAACAAATGGTTTAACTGTTATGCTAGGGGAGAATCTACTTTCTAAGCTAAAGGTTAAGCCTTCTGTTCCTCGTTGACTAATAATTCTAGATATGCTACCTTCTTTGTGAGGGTAGTCACTTCGTAGTATAACTTTATAAAATGTAGTTGCAGAGTGTCTATATAAAGCAATATCTCTTAGTGTGTCTCACTTCATTCTACCAAAAGCTTGCCCATTATGGTCTTGATCTATTGTAGAGGTTAATTGTTTACCTATATTCTTTTGTCTCAAATGAATGCTATCCAAGCCTGGAATCCATTGCCTAATGTCATTCTCCACATCTATGTATGAGAGGAAATGTCTTTCCACCCTTGCATCATTTTTAGCTATATCAATTTCCTCTCTTATAGCATTGGAGGCATGATTCTAATAGCATGGAATGAAGGCCATTGCATCGGGTTCAATTCTTGACCAAGGGGGGACCTCACATCCACATCTCCCATGACATTCATGTGAGTTGCTCAAGTGCAGCATGGTACGCAACAAAGTGTATGTTAGGTGGAAGGGGAATTTGTTTGTAGGGAGAAGAATCCATAGGGTAATCAAATCAATAGAGACCACCTAGGAGGAGAGTGGAGGATGACTAAGGATGACTAGCCCATGCCATGTGCAAGTGAACCTAGAGGAGAGAAAACAGAGTTTGAGTTGCAAGGGACTGAAACATGGGAGCCAAAGAGAAGATAGCTCCCAACAAGCAATAATAGAAACCAAATCAAACAACATTGCATAAAAGAATTGGTGGTTTGATACAAATAAGGGAAACTTACCCATAATATAGAAAAACATGATATTGTCCGAAGCATGTTCAACTTTTGAAGTTTTCCCTCTGGTAATCCATAGCTACCACTGTTAGGATATTCCGACACATAGGAAATAGTTAAGTATAACTTGGTCTAGTGTAGAGTTAGGTAAAGTGTGTTTCTTTACTATGTACTTTTTAAACTTACAATCCAATGGTCATGATATGTTCTAGACATGAAGTGATTCGATGGTTCATTCTCTCCTCGGTATTACCAACACTTGATCCGTGGCTTAACACTCGATTGGTCCATGATCTCTATTTAAACATCATGGAGGGTCATTTGTAGGGTGACCATTCATGAGAGAAGCTTATGTAAATTTTCTTTCTTTTATTAATAAATTTCCTGAAGTGGCCGTGTTGGCTCAGGCCGTGGACTGTTTCCCTCTTTGAGGGTTTTAACTGTGTCAAGAAAACTGGTGTATTGATTTGTGATCTATTTGTGAGAGGTGTCCTTTAGTGTTCTATCTGAGGAACTTACCCTATAAATTCCTACATGATATCAGGGCTATTTAAGGGCCGCATCCATTGGTGATCTAAATCCGAAGCCGATACAAGTGCATGCAATTGTCATTTCCTAGATCTACTATTTTTGACTGCTTTTGGGCCAAGAGGTCTGCTCTATTGTGTTAGGAGCATCTGTTCTAGTGAGGAACCCCTTTCGTTTCACACTAAAAAATCTCTGGTAGCCCTAGCTACGTCATTTTTAAGATCTGGAGCTATACAATATTTATTTGTAGTTTTAATTATTCCTCTCTCTGTTTATTTCGGTTTATTTAGCTCTCTGTTTTTTTATTACCGAATCTATACCTTTCATTTCTGCGTATGCTCTTTGCCCTACGACTCTGTACGATCTGGGCAAATCAGAAATAGAAAGGAAGGATTTTTCTCATGCGTTTGCTCTTTTTCGTTGCGCCTTAGTGTGATCTTGGAAAATCAGAAACATTGAGGAAAATATTTAGTTTCTAGCGAAATATAACTTCAATCCATAAGGTTTGGTTTTTTTTGTATGTGTGAGTTGGGTTGTGTGGTTTTTTATTTGTAGGAAAAAAGAACTTTTTCAAGTAAGCATGCACCACAAAGCTTCAATGACTTAAAAAAAAAAACCTCTTCCTCTTTTCCAAAAATTACTAACCTTTTAAACTAACTCACTTGGTCCAAAATTACTTTATGAGAAGAGAGGTCTTGAGTTCAAGTCTTTCTTTTTGTTGAGTTACTTTTTCAAAAAGCACATGTAACTTATGTTTTAAAGTTAGTTTATGTAAAAGTGTTATCACCCATTATAAAAATTGAGTCACTTATAATTCTAAAGTCTCTTTATCTTTTATTTAAGTTACAATTTAGTGCGTAGCTCATAAAGTACCATTGTAAAAGAGACTTTCACTTATTTATAAAAATGAGTCACATAAAATCCCTTTTTTTTAAAAGTGAGTTAATTAGATTAAGTTTGGAAAGGGTTTATTTTTTTTAATATAACATTATCATTCACTTCTGCACATTCACGCACTTCGTTAGCATCTTCAAAAAGTCTTAACTTCTTCATTCGGAAGTTGTTTTTAGAGCTGTTTTTTTTAATCGGCCTAACTTTTCGAGATTTTCCATTGGAACACTTAGTTTCAATATCTACAACTTCAATTTCTGTTAAAATGGAAAGTCCATGCCAAGTTATTCTTGACAGCACAAACTACTTCCAATGGTGGTCCTACATGTGGATTTACTTAGAAGTAAAGGTCTTTACAGAATAGCTTCAAACCAGGAAACTAAACCTAAAGATGGAGATAAGGCAACAAAATGGGAAAATAGGAAAGATCAAGCACGTGGGTTGATAGGGATGTCTATTTCTCCAGACCTTAGATTCCATATTGTTGAACTTAATACCCCTAATGAAGCAATGAAACAACTCACTAAAGTTTTTGGAATTAAAAGTGAAATTAGAGCCCATCAACTCGAAAATGAGTTGCTTACGTTGGACCCCAATAATTTTTCTTCCATTGAAGAGTTTTTTGTCCAAGTTCAAGACCCTTAGACTTCTTTTGGAAGGTGTTAAGGTTAAGAAAGAAGATGGTAGCCTTATCTATTCCGTTTTTACTAAGTTGGGACTAGCCTACTTTGTGTTTGTTTCCACATTCCATTCTACTAGAGAAGCCTTTATTTCTCAAGGACAAGACTACAAGTCCCCCTTTTTTGATGCCTTTTGTGATTCTTTAATAAGAGAACAAGAAAAACTCTTACATCTTGGTCTTCTTAATCTTGGAAACTCTTCTAGGAAAGCCTTAGCCACCCAACGACAACCAAATTCAAAGAAGCCTAAGAAGAAATATCCTAAAAAGAATGGTCCTAAACCAAACAAGGCTCCTAAGCAATTTCAATTTCAAAATGAAAAATCAATTCAACAAAATGATAAGGAAAATAAAAACAAAGGGAAGAAGACTAATAGACATTGCAACTTTTGTAATCGAGATGGCCACTTAGAATCCAAATGATTTAAGAAGATGGAAGCCTTGGAAGTAGCAATGAAGAAACATAACATCTGTTTGGAGCACTCTTCAACTTCAACTCCATCTTCAAGAATAACACTTTCTGCATGTGGTTGTCAAGCATCTTGGTCTGGTTATGCACCAAATGTATCTTCTTCTTCTCATTTTCATGAGTGGTTCATTGATTATGGAGCTTCTTATAACATGGCCAAAAACAAAGCCATGTTTTCTTCTTTAAATGGTTGTAATGCCAAAAATATATATGTAGGTGATGATATATCTCTTAGTGTTGTAGGGACTGGAACTGTTCATCTAAACAATGGTCAATTTAAAGATGTATTATGTGTTCCAACATTATCCTGCAACCTTCTATCTATATATTAGATAACTCATTCAGGTGAAGGTAAAATTGTTGAATTTTCACCTCACGATGTTGTAATTAAGGAACTGAGAGATCCTAAACAGATTTTAGCTACTGGCATTACTGCTGATTCTACAAGGTTGTATAATTTTAACAACTTTGGGTGATCAAATCTTTCCTCGGTATTTGTTGCTCATAATGATGAAGTGAGCAAACTTTGTCATGAGTGATTTGGTCACTGAAACTATTGCTCCCTTCAAAATCTATGTAAAGAAAATATGGTGACAGGTCATTGTATGTTATCTTGCATGGATGGTGTTTGTTTCGGATGTGTACTCGGAAAACATCATCGAGATAGTTTTGAAAAACGTGCCTCTTGGCATGCCTCAACCCCTTTACAGCGTGTGCATAGTGATTTATGTGGTCCACTTCTAGTTGTTTCATTCTCTGGCTACAAGTATTTCTTAACTTTCATTCATGATTTCTCCAGACGCACTTGGGTATACTTCTTAAAACTCAAGAGTGAAGTATTTAACATGTTCTTGGCCTTTAACGCCTTTGTTGAAAAACAATATGGACATCAAGTACTTAAGCTAAGATATGATAATGGTAGAGAATATGTTAACAACAAATTCATCAATTTTTTCGCTGAGCATGGAATTCAAATGCAACATATTGTTCCATATACTCCACAACAAAATGGTGTAGCTGAAAGGAAGAATCACACCTTAAAGGAAATGGCTAATTGTATGCTTCAATCTAAAGGACTTAGTCTTAATTTTTGAGCAAAAGCAATTAATTGTGCAAATTACATAGTAAATCGCACTCCTAGCAAGGTTTTAAAGAATATCACTCCAGAAGAAGCATGGAGCTCAATTAAACCAGATGTCAGTCACTTTCATGTTTTTGGAAGTGAAGCATGGGCCCATATTCCAGATGAGAAACATAAAGCCTTGGAACCTAAGAGTTAAAAATGTATTTTTGTTGGATATTATAAAGATATCAAAGGATGTAGACTTCTTTCACCTAAATCCAAAAATGTTATCATTAGAGGAGATGTAATTTTTTTTGAAAATATATCAGCCTACGAGCCTAGTTTGGTGGATGTGCCACCTCTCCCTTTTCTACTTATGAAAATATTTCTTCTTCAGATGATGATAGTGAGGATGAAAATCCCCCCAACCTTCTCAGGATGCTCTTTCAAATCCTCAACTTCCAAAATGGGTCTGCACTACTCAGGATGCAACAGGTGCTCTTGCAAGCGATCCTACAGATCAACGTCACACTCGTTCTTAGTTTGATAGAGCCTCTTCTTTATTGGCTCAAGATCCGATGAATTATGATCCTGACACATTTGCAGAAGCTTCAGGCCATCCAGATTGGAATGCAACTATGAGTGAAGAATATCGTTCATTATTGGAAAATGATACATGGGATCTTGTTCCTCTTCCAAAGGGACAGAAAATTGTTAGATGCAAATGGGTTTACAGAACCAAGTATGGACCAGATGGAAAAGTTGATAAACATAAAGCTCATCTTGTTGCTAAGGGTTTTTCACAAGTTGAAGGCATTGACTATACTGAAACCTTCTCCCCTATTTCCAAAATGAACTCTATCCGCCTTGTTCTTTCTCTTGCTGCCCCTTTCAAATGGGAAGTCCATCAGATGGATGTTAAATCTGTCTTCTTGCATGGGGACTTGCATAAAGAAATCTATATGGAACAACCTCCTGGCTTTATACAAACAAACTCCATCCTTGTATGTTGGCTTAAGAAATCCTGCTATGGTCTCAAGCAAGCCCCTTGGGCTTGGTACGCCAAAAGGGATAGCTTTCTTTTAGATACTGGCATTTCTAGGTGTCATTCTGATAATACTGTCTACACCAAGAAAGTGGGTAAGTCTCTTATCATTCTTATTCTTTATGTTGACGATCTTATCCTTATTGGTAGTGATCCCAACCTTATAAACCAAGTGAATTATAGCCTTAAAAAAGAAGTTTGAAATGACAAACTTAGGACACTTGCATTATTTTCTTGGTCTTCAAGTCTTGCAATCCAAGGAAGGTATTTCCCTTTCCTAGTCCAAGTATTCTTATGATCTTCTACATCACTTTCACATGGAAGACTGTAAGCGAGGCCCTTCTCCCTTTCATTTTGGAGCCAAACTTTCAGTCACTTGTACTTCCCCTGAAGTTGATGCTACCTTATACCATTAGCTTGTAGGAAAAATTTTGTATCTGACCCATACTTGTCTTGACCTTTCCTTTGTTGTTGGCCTTATTGCTTGGTTTATGCAAAACCCACATGAAAGTCATTGGAAAGCAACTAAAAGAATACTTTGTTATGTTCGAGGTATAATTTAGTTTTGGATTCATTACAGTGCATAAGCATCTCCTCTATTGGTTGGTTTCACTGATTCCGATTGGGCTGGTGACCCTAATGATCGGAAGTATACTGCAGGTTATGTCTTCACTCTTGGTTCTGGACCTATTACATGGGCATGCAAGAAACATAGTGCCATTTATCTTTCTTCAGTAGAAGCAGAGTATCGTGGTGCCGTAGAAGCTTGTAAGGAAGCCCTGTGGCTTTGTCAGATCCTGTCAGAGTTTGGATTTCAGCAGCAACATCCGACTAGACTTTGGTGTGATAATAAAAATTCCATTCAACTATGCAAAGATCTAGTCCAACATCAACGCAAAAAACACATTGAACTACACATGCACTTCATCAAAAAGCTCATTCACGACCATGTTCTTGAAGTGCAATATTGTTCAACAGATGATCAAGTTGTAGACATCTTTACAAGGGCTCTCATAGAGGCGAAGTTACTAAAATTCGATTTATGGTTGGAGTTCAAGAAGTTGTCACTAAGCGAGGATAGGCTCTAATGCCTCCTTCCTTCTCCTATTGTGTCATATTTGTACATCCTTCAATCCTATCCAAAGTTATTCTTAAGGGGGGATGTTAGGATATTTCGACACATAGGAAATAGTTAAGTATAACTTGGTCTAGTGTAGATTTAGGTAAAGTGTGTTTCTTTACTATGTACTTTTGTAACTTACAATCCGATGGTCACAATATGTTCTAGATATGAAGTGATCCAACGGTTCATTCTCTCCTTGGTATTACCGAAACTTGATTTGTGGCTTAACACTCGATTGGTGCATGATCTCTATTTAAACAACATGGAGGGTCATTTGTAGGGTGTCCATTCATGAGAGAAACTTATGTAAATTTACATTCTTTTATTAATAAATTGCCTGAAGTGACTGCATTGGCTCAAGCCGTGGACTATTTCCCTCTTTGAGGGTTTTAACCACATCAAGAATACTGGTGTATTGATCTGTGATATGTTTGTGAGTGGTGTCCTTTGGTGTTCTATCTAAGGAACTTACCATGTAAATTCCTACAACCACCATCATTGTAGGGAGAAGCCTTTGAACCAAGTCGTAGTCATAGGTGCATTTAGGAGTTAATGACATTGAATGCCCTTTCAATTTCAGGTGATGAGCCATAACTCTGCATGATATCACCCTCTCCAAGGTTTGTAGAAGCTCCCAGGTGACTGTAGAAATTCTGCAAATTATCTACAAATCTACCTCTAAGATCTGTGTAGAAAATATGATTGTAGAATAACCCAATAATGCAATATACCAAATCAAAATACTATAATCTACTTCTACTATCAAACTTGTGGAAGCTTAAATATTGAGCAAGATTGCGCTGAACACATATAACTAGAAGAAGAAGAATCAATGCACAATACACATGAAAATACTTTGGGGAAAGCCTCAGCTAAAAATCCCAATATCTGTATTATCATACAAGGTGGAAATACATTAGAATTATACAAAGCCTTAGCTCTCACAGCTAGCCAGCTCTCAGTACAATCCTCCTGGATGCTCACAGGAAAACGTGGCTTCTCACAAGCCTTCTCCTCTGCCCTCCTAGCTCCTATTTCCTTGCGTTGTTTCTCCTGGGTGATCCTCTTGTTACCAAGTGGAAAAATCTCAACCAAGTGGAACACTGATCACTCACATTGATCTCACACCCTGTCAGAACTGCGCAATCCTCAAGGAACCTTTTCTTGACTTCATGCAAGAGTTTCCTTTATAGGGAAACACATGCAACTGATAGTACAATGTCCTTGACATTTAGCTCAACTAGGTCTTTCTCATAGTAGACATGCATGAGTTTCTGATGAGGGAATCTTCAGTTATCTGGAGTACGTTGGTTGAGTGAGTGCATGCATCAACTGACTAATAACTCACAATTAGTTCCTCAAACAGTTTGGAACTAATTTAACTGGACTTAACTCAGTAAGCTGAGCTAACTAATTACAACTCAAATATAACTCAATCTTATCTCCTTAATTTAAGGGATAACTGTTGCATGACTTCAGAAAGACTTCTAACTTGAATTTCTCCAACTAATTAATCCATAATGAATTAATTAATTATTTTCAAGTAGCTGGTGAAACTAAATTTGAATTCTAATTCAAGGACAAATTAAAATTGGAATATCTCGATTCTATTTTTATCATTTCTTTTTGCTATTTTCAACACTCCCTCTCAACAAGAAAGGAATTCAACTCGATCCCGATCGTGAACCCTTGGAATGTTATGCATGTAATACTTCTCTCTAGTGTTGTTGCTCCAACAACTCCAGAAACAAAAAAAAAACATCCAACCTGAATCAGTATGATGCATCTGTCATCAAAGTCTCTGACTGCTATTGCCTCTATCAACTGAAAACTTTGCACTTCTGTTGACTCTACCTTTCTGCACTGTTGTCAATCCTTATCTGCGCTCTTCAGTATCTGACTGCTCTAGCCTCCGTCACTTTGATCTCTAACTGCATCAATCTCACTGATTCCTCCCGTTACTATGTACTTTGGGCTCTCGTAACAAGGTACGATCCATGACATAAAAACTCTCAATGGACCCTGCCCAATTTCAGCCTTCTTGAGACTATCACTTCACATCGCCCCACCTCACACTTGGAGGTATAGCTCCATGTGATCCCTCTGCCCACTTCTCTAATTGTGGCTCCTCCACAATTGTCTGAGAATTCTTCTGGGGCTGCATGTTGAGAGGTAATTTACTCTCCCTCTCAACCACCAAGTCTATAACATTTGCCCTGCTCCTCAAGGCTTTGCATGCATATTGAAACTTAAGAGCATATAGGTTATTGACTCGTGAACTGATCTATTTCACTTGTCTCGTGGTGATGTGTTTAAGGAACTTCTTTCCTTTACTGAAGACAACATTGTAGCCTTTGGCCTCTAACATCGTGACTGATACCAAGTTCTTCTTCAGTCCAGGCACATACTTCACATCTGTCAAGGTGATAGGATCTCCATGCTTCCTCTGAAAAGCAACCATGCCCACTCCTGAAACACTATACCTTTCATCGTCACCCATCTCTATGCGCATGTTGAGGTCTCTCTCCTCCAAGGTACTGAATAAACTTTTATTGCTCGTCATGTGGAATGAGGCTCCACTGTCAAGATACCAGACACAACCCATCATCAATGACACCATGCATGCGATGAGGATAAAGTCCATTTTGAACTGAGAGGCTAATGCCCGACCTTTTGATCCTTCCGAGGATCCCTTCTTGGACTTCTTCGATGGGCAATTAGTCGCATAATGTCCCATCTTGTGACAATTAAAGCATATCACTTTAGACTTGTCAACTTTCTTCCCTCCACGAGAAGAATTCGATTTGGAATGGGAAGCTTCCCCCTTCCCTTTCCTTGCCTCACTTACTAAGGCCATATTTTCTTCATCATCATCCTTGGATGAAGAACCATCTCATGTGCTCCTCTTGATCTCCTCCTTCATGAGATCCGACCACAGTTGTTCCTAATCCGACAGTTTCTCCCTTCCATTCATAGAGTCCTGGTAGCTATTCCGGCTCTTTGGAAGGCCAAGGAGAGAGAGGCTCACCATATCATCATCGGCAATAGTTATTCCCACACTACCAAACTCATCTTTGCAAGTGATGAGCTTGTTCAGATATGTGGAAATAGCATCGCCCTTGTCCATCTTGATTCTTCGAAGCTTATCCTTGAGTGCCTATTTCCTCTGGTTGCTACTGTTCTGGTAGAGGTCCTTCAATGTCTTCCACATTGAATATGGAGTATCCTTCCCATGGATACTTGCGACAATATGGTCTCAAACTCCCTCAAGGATGATCCGTCTCACCCTCGCCACACACTTCTTCCACTCAACCAACTCTTGTGCATTAGTTGAAGCTGGCTTTGGGATTTTTCGATCAATGAAATCCTTCAAGCCATTGTCTTCTGACACAACCTCCATTCTATCTTTCCATGCTATGTATTTCGAGATGCCTTCCAAGGCATACTCGAGTGTCAAGCCATAGAATGCCATTGGCCAACCTTGAAGTATGATAAGAATTTGATTTTCACTGCAACCCTGAACTTCAAACTTCGAATTCTCTTCTCTGTATACTGTTCATAGCTCTGATAAAATAGGCTTCGATACCATGTAGAAATTCTGCAAATTCTCTACAAATCTACCTCTGAGATCTCTGTAGAAAATCTGATTGTAGATTAACTCGATAATGCAATATACCAAAGAAAAATACTATAATCTACTTCTACTATCAAACTTGTGGAAGCTTAAAGATTGAGCAAGATCGAGCTGAACACATATAACCAGAAGAAGAAGAATCAATGCACAATACACATAAAAATACTTTGGGGAAAGCCTAAGCTAAAAACCCCAATATCTGTATTATCATACAAGGTGGAAATGCATCAGAATTATACAAAGCCTTAGCTCTCACAGCTAGCCAACTCTCAGTACAATCCTCCTTGATGCTCACAGGCAAACTTGGCTTCTCACAAGCCTTCTCCTCTACCCTCCTAGCTCCTATTTCCTTGCGTTGTTTCTCCTGGGTGATCCTCCTGTTACCAAGTGGAAAAATCTTAACCAAGTGGAACACTAATCACTCACACTGATTTCACACCCTGTCAAAACTGCGCAATCCTCAAGGAACCTTTTCTTGACTGCATGCAAGAGTTTCCTTTATAGGAAAACACATGCAACATATAGTACACTGTCCTTGACATTTAGCTCAACTGGGTCTTTCTCAGAATAGACATGCATGAGTTTCTGATGAGGGAATCTTCAGCTATCTGGAGTACACTGGTTGAGTGCATGCATGCATCAACTGATTGATAACTCACAATTAGTTCCTCAAATAGTTTGGAACTAATTTAACTGGACTTAACTCAGTAAACTGAGCTTACTAATTACAACTAAAATATAACTCAATCTTATCTCCTTAATTAAGGGATAATCTCCTTAATTTAAAGGATAATTGTTGCATGACTTCAGAAAGAATTCTAACTTGAATTTCTCCAACTAATTAATCCATAATGAATTAATTAATTATTTTCAAGCAGCTGGTGAGACTAAATTCGAATTTTAATTCACAATTTTAATTCAAGGACAAATTAAAATTGGAATATCTGGATTCTATTTTTATCATTTCTTGTTGTTATTTTTAGTAGTGACACAGATACATCTTAGTAGGAGGTAGCGTCCATTGAGAAGGCTCATCATGCATGGGTGAACTATAATCGCCACTTGTGATGGGGGTTGCTTATAAAATTCAAAGACACAGGGGTGGCTTGCGATCCACTTATGTTTACATGAGTCATGAGGCCATTTACTATAATCACTCTAGGTACAACCACTCAATCACTACCTCAAGGTGCCTCCATGACTCTAGGCTAGACCCTAATAAAAATTAAACCCTACCTAACTATAAAAACAACCTTTAATTTTCACTATTAAAAATTATATTTTAAATTAATAATATATTAAATTAATAAATATAATGAAATTATATAGTTTTTAAATTATTTTAAATTTATATATTTTATTAATAGAAAGATATCGACTTTTATTTTTAAAATGTAGATGAATTATCTTCTAATATATATATATATATTCAATAATCCAAACATAACGCGTAATTAAAAAAATAAAATAAAATATAACGTTGTCATGGGCTTGTAACATGACCAGTCGGTTAAGTCAAAAGCTTTTGTTCGTCAAAAGTCAAAGGTAGGCTTGAGTAGGCAGGCGTGACATCCAGCCAGAATTAAAATAATTTATTATTCCCATAATTTGTTTATGACTCGTGTTAGCGCTTGTTCACGACGTGTTTATGTGAATGTGGGACCCAGTCTCCCTTAAGCGCATTGTTCTACTTATATGATTTTTTATTTTCATGTCGGTTAAGTGTGTTTTTTAAATATTTTTATTGGTGTAGTTTATTTGTTATAAGTTTTGGATTTTTTTTAGTTATTTTTTGTTTAATTTATTTTACAATCTATTGAAATTGTTATTATTATTATTAAATTTGAGTATTTTAAGTATTGAATTTTTCTATATATAATATAAAACAGAGATTAAATAACAAATTATATAAAACAGAGATTAAATAACAAATATTAAGATTACAGAGATTAAATAACAAATTATATAAAACAGAGATTAAATAACAAATATTAAGATTTGACTAATTGTCTTTTGCCAAATTCCAAAATCTATAATGGTTAGATAATGCATTTTCAATATTAATGTATGCATTTTCAATATTAATGTGAGGGATGATGATTGTAGATACCTTTGTTTTTTTAATAATGATATTGAAAGTATTTAAAAAAGTCATTTAAATGTATAGATGCAAGATTTTATGCTTTAAAAATGTTTTTTTTGGCTAAGAGCTAGTCTTTCTAAGTAAAGAAACATGTTAATGACTCAAGAAAAGTTATCCTGGTGAAAACACCAATAATAATTATAAGGTGTGGTTTCCTTTGAATAAGAGTATGAGTCAACTTCATTAGCTATAACTATTATTTTGATAGCTAAAAAATAATAATATTTTCTGACTATTATATAATAAAAAAAAATAAATTTTTACTTTCTTATTATGTAAATGTGATATTTAAAATATGATATTTAAAAGTATAATTGTTTTGTGCTTTAAATTTGAAAGAGAAGGATTTAAGGTTATTTTTTAAGTTTATCTTATATGTTTTATTTAATGTTATTTAGTTATAATAATTAATAAAGATAAGTTTGCTGTATTGAGGTTTCTGTGATTCATATCAAGTTTAAGAGAGATTCTTTTGGCATAAATCACATGATGTTTCATTTGTCGACGCGTTTTGATGTCCTAACGATGAACCACACTAGTTGGTTTGAAACGTGTCGACAAATGAAACATCATGTGATATTTGCAAAAGAATCTCTCTTAAAGATAAGTAAATTTTATAAGTTTAATAATTAATATTAATAAGTTTATTTATTTGTGAATTAGAGTTGTAAAAGTTTATATTATTCCGAATTAGAATTGTTATATATATATTATGTATTTTAAGAAAAAGTGGTTTTTTTTTTTTTTTTTTTTTTTTAGAGAAAAAGTGATATTTTTGTTGGATATTTCTATTTATTAGGTAATAATAGCTATACCAAAAATTTACTTATGTTTAAGGGATTTAAAAGAAAGTGTTTAAGGGATTTTATTTTTATTTTTTATTTTTTTTTTCTATGGAAAGAAGTTGTTCATGGCTAGGTTTTCATTAGAGAAAACGTGAAATTTAAAAGTTTTTCTTAAGATTTATATTTATGAATTTTTCTTTTTTTGTATCAATAATTAGGTTTTTTGTTCTTATGAAATTGATTCTTTTTGTAGTTATCGAGTGATACAAGCCACTACATTAAAGTTAAGTTGGTCCGTTTACCCTATAGTGAAATAGATAAACCCTAACAAGTTTTTATAGAATTCCATATTAGATGAAGCATTTTGTTTTCTTATATTGACTCTAGAACATGCCTTATTAATTAAGTTCATTAGGTTAATTAGAACATGCATATTAACGTGACTACAACTTATCTCCTTGACCCACAATCCATTCATACATTTCCAATTACTCCCTGATAATCATACGAGAATCTCATATACAAATAATGAGAGATGTTATTTTTTATATATGTAATTATGCTTTCTTAATTTACACAAAGTTTTTCCTTAACCAAAACATCAAGCCAAGTATAATGTCACCTAAATATATATATATATGTAGTTCAAAGTTGAACTTATTAGCTTAGTGGTCATGCCCCTCCACACACACAAGGATAACTCACATTCTCTATGACGCCTCCATAATTAAAAGATAGTTGCTCCATGAGCAATTACGAAATCCTATTGTTTAACTAAACAACTTGCTTACTCAATATTTATTCAACATATAATGGGTGATAAATATTCTTATATGAGTTGATAATTTATGCATGATTTAAGCATAGGGTGTATGGGTCAATTATGCGGTGTGTATTACAACATTGGATACACATTGTTGACAGTGGAGAATTGTATGGATACTATTTTCATTAAATGATGGGGTATTGGCATCTGACATGTGTAACACACTAACACATTATCTAGTAGAATCATATGTCACATTTATAACTGCCCTTTAGTTAATCTAGCATAGCAATTGTGACCAACAATGTTTATCTGTTGGGTCCCTATAATACTAGTGATTACCCCATTACTATGGTAGTTGTAACCCTTATTAATATTGTTGTGCCCCTATTTCCCCCATATTGTTTTTACTGTGCCCCATAGAATCCCTCTATTGTTATTTTTGTAGCTTTATATTATTATTATTAGGTCGGCTGGGTTATATTGGACTCCTAAGACTGCCTAT
>APFE031140128.1:3508-26963 GCA_000404065.3 Pinus taeda
TGGTGTTTTCATTTCTCAAGATAAATATGTAGAAGCAGTGTTGAAAAGATTTAACATGTAGAACAGCAAGGCAGCTATGACTCCAACTGTAGTGGGGTTGAAATTGACCAAAGAAGACAGCAGCAAGGATTTTGATCCAAAATTGTACAAGAGCATAGTTGGCAGCCTTATGTACTTGACTGCAACTAGGCCAGACATTATGCACGCTGTGAGTTTAATCTCCAGATTTATGAAAAGACCGAAAGAGACTCATTGGCAAGCAGCCAAGAGGATTCTAAGGTATGTAAATGGAACGAAGGGGTTTGGTATTTTATACTCATCTTCTGAAAGTTTCATGTTGACAGGTTACACGGACAGTGATTGGGCTGGAAGTGTTGATGATAGGAAAAGCACATCAAGATATGTGTTTCATATGGGATTGGGAGCCATCTCATGGGCTTCCAAGAAGCAACCAATTGTTGCTTTATCAACAGCAGAGGCAGAGTACGTGGCAGCAACAGCAGCAGCATGCCAAGCAGTGTGGCTGAGAAGAGTTCTCAGAGATTTGTGTCATGAACAGGAAAATGGCACAACCATTTACCATGACAATAGCTCAGCAATAGCTTTGTCTAAAAACTTTGTTTTTCACAAAAGAACAAAGCACATAGATACTAAGTTTCACTTTATACGTGAATTGGTTAACAATGGTGAAGTTGTTTTGCAGCACTGCAGAACAGAGGATCAGCTGGCTGACATCTTGACAAAACTATTGTCAAAGAAAGGTTTTGATCATTTCAGGAAATGCCTGGGTATGCAGCAGTTGAAATTAAGGGGGAGTGTTGGAATTTAATTCCAACTGCAAACAATTAATACAGAACCGAAATCTGATCTTCAGCAGCCATTTCAAATTGTTCGGTGCCGCAAAAGTTCACTGATATTTTGAGCATTAAATTCAGAATTAAATCCCCTACAGACAACCGACTTGTTTTTGCTGAAAAGGCATCACCGCCTTCTGCAATAAATATAGAGATAAAGATCAGCAGATATTTTGTTTAATTTATTGTTTAACTCAGATCTTTATTTTTTCCTATAAATGTAAACGCACAGCAGTTCTGTTTATGAATCAGGCAGTGCAAAAGATTTCTGAACAGCAGTTCTGTTTTCTGTCTGAGTTTTAGAACAGCAGTTATGTTTTTGTTTCTGAGAGAAGGTTAGAAGAACAGAGTGTGTCTCTTCTGTAAATGCACAGCAAGTGCTGAACCTGCGATTTTCTGAGATAGAAAATCGATTTCTGGAACTGAAGCGTTCCTCTTTTGTAACAGCTAAGTTTTCTGTATCAGTTTTGTTTACAGTTTATAAATTCAAGCTTACTGTTTTGCTAATGTTCAGTTGTTGTTACAGCAAGTGTTAAAACCACTTTGATTTTACTGTGTAAATCTCTAAGTAATTTTGACGCCCATAAAATGACTTAGCGTCAAAATCGTGTTGCCGAAACACAGTTTCCAGTTTCCAGTTGCTGCAACACCACGAGCAGCGTTGCTGCAACACCAGTTACAGCAACACAGTTTTTCTGTTTTTTCTGTGTTAACAGAAACAGAGTGTTATTTCCTGTTGCTGCAACACCGAATCCTCTTGCTGCAACACCAAGTCTAGAGAACGAAATTTTCAGTTTTTTGTGCAGAAACAGAGTAGTTTTGAATTGTGTGTTTGTTTAGGAATTTAGCAGAAAATTTCATCATATCAGAGAGTTGTTCTGGGATGTTTGTGTGTTATGGAATTCACCATAAAATTCCAACAGAAGGGTGCTTGGATCAATTTTTTGAGACGGAGACAACTGTGATACAATGACGTTTTTTTTAGACGGAGACAACTGCGATACAATGATGTTGTCAAATTTTGATGGGACGAGTTCCATGGCAGATCTGTATCACAAGCAGGCACCACTTAGATATCGTGAATCCGTCTTTAAATTCACCCAATGCCACTTGAACAACGAATAATAGTTTCATAGTATTACTAGTGTTTTATTAAGTTGCGGGTAAAACAACTCGTGTTTTTATTTATTTCCTAGGTTTCTGATTTTTCTCGTTGATGGGACGAGTTTCATGGCCGATTCTGTATCACATGCAGGCACCACTTAGATATCGTGAATCCGTCTTTAAAATCACCCAATGCCACTGGAAGCTCCAATGAGTAATAGTTTCATAGTGAGATAATGATTGACTTGGTACATTATTATAGTTTTTGTTGGCTAGTTTGGTTATTTATTTTAATAATATTTTGGAAAAAAAAATTATCCACCACTATGTTATGTTTTGATTAGGAGGATAAAGCTATGGACTAAGTGTGTATTGTTTTTTTTACATATACTTAATTGATAGCTTTATCCATCTATGAATAAAAAAGTTTCCAATATGTTATCAAAATAAATAACCAAATTATCCAACAAGAACTATCATAATGTGCCTATCCAGAAGCAGCTTCATTGTTTAGTATGACTCATCATATCAATAACTACAATTCCATAAAAACAACTTTTCCCAAACCATTTCATTGTCTAGTGTGCTTAAAAAGATTTAACTATATAACAAAACACAAAGCATTAATTCCTATAGTTAGATATGCTTAACTAAAGATGATCTTTCCCAATCTTTCATTTATTAGGTGTAACTTTGCACCTTTGCCGAGAATGATTGGTTAATACCCATTATTAATACAGTTGTAACGAATTTTGTGTCAAGTATACAATTCTATTCTTGTATTAGTAGCGAATTTTGTGTCAAGTATATAGTTTTGTTCTTGTATTAGTAGCGAATTTTGTGTTAACTATACAGTTCTAACCAAGAATTTCAATCTATGGAACATTCAAAATTAAAAATCAGCTTCGCTCTGTTCATTTCTCTTTTGGGTCCTTTTTATGAGAAGTTCCTCTGAATTTTCTGCTTCACTTGACTTCTATTGGAATCCTTATGTTCTTTGCCCCTCGGCGTCATCTCTGTATTGAAAGCGGTTCAGACCATCCCTAATTTTGGCTATTGTATACAGATGAGCGATTCTCTGATTTTCAGTTCTTCTAACTTACATTCTCTACCTAAGACAAGCATTTTGGTGCCGATAGAAACAATGCACTATGCATTTCGCCACACCAATTTTAAAATTTTGAAGGTGTATGGAACATATATATGTATGCTTTAATTGTACAAATACCTAAGATAACACTGAGCAATATGAATAGAACCCAATTAAATTGTGTGCAATTCGAAAATTTATATTAACAATCAGACAATTTCAGGCAAACTAAAGAAAGTTACAAACATATTTACATTGATATTCAAAGTAAAGCTAATAGACAAGTGTATATCTATTGTACAGGTAGATTAACATTCTTAAATAAACTATGTCACTCATCTTACAAATTATTCTCATCTATGTCAAAGTGACAATAAAAAGAAAAAGTATTCTCATCTACGTCAAGGTGACAGTAGAAAAGAAAAAGTTATCAATATTTCAAGATGTTATGCAAGATAAAAATCAGACTTGAATTGAAAAAGAAGGAGTTGCAGCTCACAAGTGAGTACAACACCTGGAGACTGCACTCAAACAAAGAGAAATCTCTCTATTCACTCTACATACATTAAATGTGTAGTTACATCATTAAGTACATTACTAGAGATAAGGAAGTTGCAAGCAAACTCCTAAATTCTAGGAACAAATCCTAAACTAAAGAGATACGTTACAACTTGTGTAACCATTTCTCCATTAATACAAAATAATATTAATTATTTTCAACTCCCCACCTTAATGGAGAAAGGATTATCCTGAACTCCTAGCATCCCTCTGAACAATTCAAACTTTACATGCCCAAGAGGCTTAGTAAAAATATCAGCCATGTTATCACAAGTTTTACAATATTCAATACATATCTCTTTTGACTGTTGTTTCTCTCGAACAAAATGAGCCTGGCCTTTCCATACCTCCTATCCCAATCAATAATGAAGATTTCTGAGATCTTTCATCTCAAACACTTGTGACATCTACTGTTTGATTTCTTTGATCAAATTGTGAGCATTCCTTGTTATGATCATATCATCAAAATAATTTGCCTCCGTTTATTAAATTTGGTATACATATTTGGATCATTCAAGCTCCTATGAAAGCCATGTTGTATAAAAAAATGTGTCAATTTTCTCATACCACAACCTGGGTACCTGTTTTAAACCATAAAGTGCCTTTTTCAATTTACGCACAAGATGTTCGTGCCCCTTTATCACAAAACCTTCAGGCTGAACTAAATAAATTTCTTCCTTCAAGTCACCATTTAGAAATGCAGACTTAACATATAGTTGTTGTAGCTTCCATTTGTGTTTTGTTGCTAAGGATATTAGCATTCTACTGGTGTTTAATTTGGCTACAGGAGCAAAGGTATCATCGAAATCTATTCCCTCTTGATGTGAGTAACCCTTTGCTACCAGTCTAGCTTTAAGTTTTTCTATACTCCCATCTACATTTACTTTTGGTTTATACAGCCATTTGCAACCTCTGAGGGTTTTACCTTCAGGAAATTCAACCAAATCCCAAGTATGGTTTCTATTTATTGATTCTATTTCCTCATACATTGTAGCCCTCCATGCATCAGACTTACTTGCTTCCTCATAATTTGCAGGTTCTACAATGTTTAAAATCTTTGACATTAATGCATAGTCTTTCAATTTAGGAGGTAATCGAGTCTTCCTACTTGATCTCCTTGGTAGGGGACTTACCTCAAATCTGTCTATTTCAGCCTTTTCTAGGCTTACATACCTGATTGCGTAACCTGTTACTTCTTCTTCTTGTTTCTGCTCTTGCTCTTCATCTTCCTCACTATTTTCTTCCATTAGCAATGGAATGTGCCAATCATTGTTAGAGTCATCCTTTTCTTCTTCAACCTGTTCTAGTTATAACATTGTAAATTCCCTGAAATTCCCAATATTGAAAGGACAAACATGTTCGCCCTCCATAAGTCGCATAAAGCCTTCAACCAAATCGAAAACGAACTGGAGACTCCGTGTATGTTTCCCATTTCCATAGACTGTCAAAGCCTCCTTGCACAAAGCCTGACCAACAAAATTACTTACAACCCGACCATCATCAAGGCACATTTGCGGAATGTATGTATTGAAAATTTGAGCAATCCGAACCTGAACATTAGTTTTAATAGTCTTCACCGGATTGTGTTTGTAATGCATAGGGGAAGCGGGGCAAGCCAAATGGTAGATCTGATCAACCTCCAACAATAAGGGTTCCACAATGTCATGCCTTATCAGTTCAAACCTTGGATTGCCAAAATGATGCAAAACATTCTCCTTCCTTCCTGTGAAGAAATTGTCGACAACAATAACATTGTCGCCTCTTGCCATGAGCCTGTCAACTAGATGACTGCCAACAAAGCCAGCTCCACGCATCACGACAACTCGTTGGGACTTTCTCTTCAAACCTAGGGGCACTTTAGCCCTCGAATTCACCATTGAACCCGAATGATACTGATCAAACCGAGAAACAAGAGTCTCATAAACAACCCGATGAGGTTTGTCGGGCACAAACCTTCCATTTTCATTAACATTAGAAGCCAAAAAACTAGGCTGAAGGATAAAGAAAGTTGATGCGATGGCAATTCCTATCAAAATAAATAGCAAATGCTATTCTCTCAGCAAATAATCTACTGACCTGATAATAGACCACGACTTTTCTGGCTTAAGAGAGTACTCATCACTGTTATTCATATTGGACTGATAAAATTTCTGATCCTCTGATGAATAAGTCTTTAATGAGCCACCACCGCGCAAGTCCGATCTGCTGCCACAAGACAGATCAGGAACTCCAATGCGCCACCACCGGGAAAATCCGATCTTCTGCCACCAAACATATCAGGAACTCCGATGCACCACCATCGGGCAAATCCGATCTTCTGCCACCGAACAGATCAGGAACTCCAATGCGCCACCATCGGGAAAATCCGATCTGCTGCCATCGAACAGATTAGGAACTCCAATGCAGCACCACCGGGCAAATCCAATCTGCTGCCACCGAGCAGATCAGGAACTCCAATGTGCCACCACTAGGCAAATCCGATCTGCTGCCACCAAGCATATCTAAAATTTCAAAGTGCCACCACCGCGCAAGGCCGATCCACAAAAAATTGCAGTTTTTCCAAAGAGAAAGAGGTTGGTGCTCCTTGACAGTGAAAGATCTGCGCCGAAAACAAAATCGATGTGTCTTACAAAATTGGCACAATTATCACTCTCAGTTATGTGCCAATAGCAATTTTTGGTGTGCTCTCGTGACTATCACTTTCAAAACCACGCCAAATGGCACGACTGTTCCTTAATAAACCACGCCAACCCTTCTTTCTGCTAAAAAATGGCTGGACCATTCGAGGCTAAGCCGCGCCAACCCTTTCTTGCGCTCAGAGATGATCAGTTATCTGAGACCTGTCTTCAGGTGTTACTGCAATCCACTTGATTCTACAAATGCTTCTATATACTCCATCGCTACTACAGTTCTGTAATCAATGATGCATCCTAAAAAAAAAAAGAATTAAGGTTGTCCCTACTCTATGTTTTGATACCAAGATAAAAATCAGACTTGAATTAAAAAAGAAGGAGTTGAACTTCACAAGTGAGTACAGCACTTGGAGACTGCACTCAAACAAGGAGAACTCTCTTCGTTCACTCTACACACATCAAATGAGTAATTATATCATTAAGTACATTACTAGAAATAAGGAAGTTGCAACCAAACTCCTAAACTCTAGGAACAGAGGAACTTAAATGGTAGCCAAAATACTGGCCATAAAGATGAAGGGCCATGTATTGATTAATCAGTATTATGTCTAATACGTATCCCATTCAATACTGATCACTGTAGTACATAGAGCCCATTCAGAATTAGCCCAAATTAATATAATTATACCTAGGAATTTCAATTTCTGAAACGTTGAATATTGAAAATCAACTTCGCAAACCATCAAACCCGGTATGATGTGGATCTCAAACACTGACCTAACATAAACAATAAAATCTTTGGAATCTGAAATAACCAATTCAAAAAATCCTTCCAAGAGAGTAACAAATAATATTAAAAATAAACCGCACTAATGGGTATCGACTGCTGACCTTAAACAACGTTGGTGGTGTTCCTCGCGACCTCACCCATTGTATGAGATATCTCTCATGATGAGATGCAAAAGTGACAGAGGGAGCGAGGAGCGATGTTTTGATCTCACTTGTCATCAGCTCTACTACCCATCCCTTTAGTATGATATCTCCAATGTAACAACTAATGATCCTCTTATATCAAGTTTCATCTCCGCCCCTTATATTCTGCTATAAAACAAAATCTATCAACCAAAAAAATTAAGAAAAGATCAACCAGCAAACCGAGCTACACGTTTTTGCTACAACTAAAAAAACAGTAAAAAAAAACCGACTGTAAAAACCAACTAACATGTTTAATGAAAATAACGAAAATGAAAAAGAACAACCAAGAAACCAACGCAATTTAGAGAAGATAGAACGAATAAGATGAATCTAGCGTAATGTTGGCTTTATATCATTTCCATGTGAAACGGCTGTAAACATTCTCACGTTTACTTTCTATATATATCATTTCCATTTGAAACGGTTTTAAACATTGTAACGTTTAATTTCTATGTATCATTTCCATTTGAAACGGTCATAAGCATTCTAATCCCCCACCATCTCCTTCGAAATATTGGTCGGAATACAGCTTTCTGTTTCATTCAAAACAACACCCCTAGGTTGACAATTTACATTAAACCGGAATGGAATGGGATTGAGGGAGTTGGAAAATCGGTTAGAGAATGCCCTTTTACATTAAATCGGATTGGGAGGTTTGTTGGTTTTGTTTTTCTTGTTATCAAATATGAAATTTAAATTCACATTTAGATCTTCTTTCATCTTTATCTTTACATTGAGATCTTTTTATTCTTGAAATTAACCCAAAAAAATAGAGCATAATTTGTTATATATTATTAATTTTATTTTATTATTTATTTTTATAACATTACATTTATTATAAAAATTAGATAAATAATTTATATTTATATTTTGCAAAAAATATTATCAATTAACTTAATTTAAATAATTGAAAAAAATACAAATTATATCTTTAACAATTAATAAATATATTATTATTTCAATTATTACTCTTCAAACTTCTTTTTATAAACAATTTAACTTGTAGTTACTTGACATAAAAATAAAATGCAGAAAAGTCACATGGATTGTTAGAGAAATAGTCTAACTGCTATTCTCTTAGTAAATAGATATGATGGCTTTTCTTTAAAAATGAATATTACTTTGGCATACCATATTGCTATTCACTTTACTAATTAAAAGTAAGAAAAATAAGTTATTACTAAAATTAATGTTTTTACTTTAATCTTTTAAAATTTAAATCATAATGTTTTGAGATTTTTTTCATTAAATTTTGTAGAATCTAATTTTGGAGATTTATAGATCATTTTCGTTTGACTTTTCAAATCTAAAAGGAGATCTACCTTTAAGGCCAAATGTTTAAGAGCATAAGCGTGGTAAGGTCCATACGCATATGTGTTGCAAAGGTGGGAAAGGTGGGATTTGGGAAAGGTGGGATATAGAAATCGTAGAAATCAAAGAAAAAGATTATGGGAAACTAACTTAAAAAAAATAATAATAATAATTAATTTTAATAGTAAATATTAATAATTAATTGTATAATTATAATGAATAATATATAAATAGAATAGAGATGATAGGAGTACTCATAATAAAATTAGATCGTTAATATAAAATAATAAATGAGTAGAATAATTAGGTGATTAATCGTATTAATATATTAGATATAATAATAATAGTAATAAAAGGAAATAAAAACCAGAATAATAATGTGTAATATGAGTGATAATGTTTTGGATGGTGACTCCATCCATTATCACGGACCACAGAGTCACCATTTTTTGGATGGTGACTCCATCCATCATCAGGGACCACAGAGTCACCATGTTTTGGATGGTGACTCCATCCATCATCAGGGACCAAAGAGTCACCATGTGAAACGTTGGAAACCTTAGACAAATCAACTGTGAAAGTCTCCAATAAATAATAAAATGAATTAAAATCATATCATCATAATGATAAAATTAGAAAATGTACAAAAGATATAATGTAATTAGAGATATAAACTCTAGTGCACCTTCAAATTTACACATTAATTTTTTCTTGACTTATATTTAATCTAGTAATAACATGTTATCATTACTAAGGTGAAGTGAGCTTTCCTGTTAAACAAGCATTCGGAAGTTCTGAGTTCATATAGTGTCATTTTTCCTCTCTAAATTTTTCTAAATGGTTTCCAGAAGTAAAATGGTATAGAGACATTCTTGAATGAAGATTCGTTCTCTTTTAACTTTTGAAAAACAATAACTCTCTCTATCTAAAATAGGATGAGATTTCACTATGGGTTCCACAAAATTTAAACAACTTTTGAGTCTCTATAATATCCCATCGCAATGTGGTATGGCTTCCACTTGAGAACAAAAAAATGTGTTGGGGTATTATTAAGACATTTCATCATTTCCACCTAGCCTTACTAAAACTCAAGACATGTTTAATGTTAATCAAATGTATAACTCATATTAACCTCGATCCCTCACATCATATGACATGTGGACATCTCTGTTATAGCTCACAACCTCCATGATACATTTTAGACCCTTTTTCCTGAGTGACTAATGGTGAACATAGTGTGTGGGCTCACTTTCTACATGTCAACATCAGAAACATGGTTAGCCATCCATGTAACAAAGTCAAAATAGGATGACTGAAATGAGACAATGTAATTGAATCGTGTTTTTTAATCACTACAACAAATTGGTGAGATTGACCACCATCCCATACTTGTCATTTGACATTGCTTGATTTTTGTAGACAAATATTTCCATATTGGTAGACTTATTTCATTATTCATGTCACCTTCTTTTCGCAAGGTGCACGGCTTTCAATTCACCCTATGACATTAGCTCAGGCTGTAATGGTAAGTAAAGATTAGTTAAATTATATTGGATTAATATATGTTGCTC
This sequence comes from Pinus taeda, assembly GCA_000404065.3. NCBI lineage: Eukaryota > Viridiplantae > Streptophyta > Pinopsida > Pinales > Pinaceae > Pinus > Pinus taeda. Next base: position 13,605 of record APFE031140128.1, read on the forward strand.
AGGATTTTATAGGTTTTATATTTTTCTTATTTTGTTATCGTACGTCACGAAAGTAATTTCAAGTAATGAGGTTTTTCAATGAGCTATTCAATAAAAATTATCTAGCTAACATTTGATTCAATATTACAAGTGTTTGAGATGACATAACAAAAATAGCATGCTATCCATTATTATCAGAAGTTTCTTTAACTTTTGGTTTCTGAAGATATGTTTATTTGAATTATGGTTGAAAGGTCTCAAAACTTTAAATTTCAAAAATAATATTGTAATAAATATTGTAGACAATTTTATTTTATTAATAATAATAAAATATATACAATTTGATGGGCCATGTTTATGAGTATGGATTTTGATTTTATATGAGGTGGCTCTGCTTGACTGATGACAAGCTATGAATGGTAAATTCAGAGTCGAGGAATTTTTATTCTCTAAAAATAAATTTGGAAGGGGGATAAAGAACATATATTAAGGGGGCATGTAGCACAAAGGGGATATGGCTTCATGGTGGAACAAGTCCTAGGAAATAAATAGTTGTTAGTGTAATATTTTCCACATGTTATGAGGCTACGAAGGATCAACAATGAATTTATAAGTACCCAAGGAAGAGAGAGGAGTCTCATGTTGTGAGAGAATAAGTGAAAGGTTGAGCTTGATCTGTGAATACCACCATCTAATACTTGAAAGTGAAAATCCACAGAGCTGAAATGAGCTTGAAGAACTCATCTCTATAAAATCACAACCCAAGGCTTAGAGGCGTGTTGGTTAAGAGATTTGTCTTATCGATCTACTATAGATAGGTGGAACATCCCCCATAAATTTGTATCATCTACATATTTTCAAGGTTAATAGAAATATGGATAAATTTTAAAGCTAAATGGTTGTTCACTAGATTGATGGGAAGGGTTAGAAAAAATATACACTGTAAAAAGAAATTAGATTTATGTCTTGCATATTAGGAAATACCTAGACAGGCCCAAAGGAAAACCACTTGAATGTCGATAAACCTCTAAATATTCCTTCATTGCTTGTCTAGAAAAAATATGCTAGGCCCATAATATTACATATGGAAGAACTGCACATCCTCCTTGACTTAACACAAATGTGAGGTATTAGATTAAATTATAGATATAAGTGACAGACGTATTGAGAAGAGTATATGCCAAAACTACAACATAGGGATAAACTCAATGTTGTTTCTTGAATACTATATAACAAGGGAACTAATGGTAATAACATGTATGAATGGAAGCTAAGGATAAATGTAAAACGTATGATGTTTCCTACAGGAACCTATTTAGACCATGCAAACTCCAAGAATTAGAATAAATCCTTGAGCGCACCAAGTAAAGGGAAAGTTACAACCTAGAAGCATGAAATTATTAGGAAAGGTGGGATGCCCTATGAGGTATGTTGTGTCGATAACTAAGAAAAGAGGCTACAAGGATAAACCTAGTATGTAACTATTCACTCCAAAAGCCAAAAAAAAAAAAACAATTTTTATGCATTCGTAGAGTTTTAGCCACAATGGAAAAGTAAAACCATATTCCTAATGTGAGAAAAACATGGCCAAGGCTCCTTAAATAAAACCCTAAATTTATTGTTATTATCAATATCTAGCGGGGGGGAGTGGCCAAAACTCAAATAAGATCCCAAACTCACAAGTGTGGAGAATAATAAACAATGCATACATTTTATATTAGAATTTATACACATTTAGAGCACTGTAAGCAGAATCAATATTATATAATGGAAGAATGATAGGGCTATGGTATGATACCCTTACCCTCTCCATTGCTAAATCGAATCACAAAAGAACCCGTTAGTGAATAACCATAAAACAATATTAAACTAAATGATGTCTTTCCATTTCTCCTAGGGAACAGATAAATAATATTATAAGTATGAAGAACGGGGTCCTAGTGTGTTAACCCTCTTCGAGGTATTTCATTACAATCAAAAAATGCCTTACGGAGACCGAATAACCATATAAACTAGAGATAGTTGAAAATGAGTCCATTCACAATAACTGAAAATAGAAGCCATGCAATGAGATGATTGAAAACCAAAGCAAGGGAAGGAAGTTATCTTCATCTCATCATCATACTAAGGGAAATTATTTGGGAAGTATGTCCATGGGATGAAATACATCCCCTCCTTAGTTTGTATCTTAACATTATCAGAAACTCACCTCCAAATAACAAACCTCCTACCCAAACCATGCCAAGAAGAATTTAGTGTCTTAGAAAAATGAAAAGAAAGTGAAAAACAAAAATAGATAGCAAACAAAAGTAGTTATTACCTACCTTGTTTCCCATTCCTTTCAAATCCTCTACATAGTGCAGGAAAGATAATGTTAATCCAATTTTACATTTCATAGAAAGAATAAAACTTGATGTGGGTAATCTCGGTTGATTGCAATCTGAGATTTGGGATACATAAGAGGGAAGGGGAAAGCTAAAAATAAAATAAAGGAAATGGATTGTAAGAAATTAGTAACGGAATGAAGGAAAATAATTCACAGAGTCAAAAAAAAAATTGGGACAATAGTAATGAAAACTCTAGAACCATAACTCTGAAAGGATATGTTCAAAACCTAATTTCAAAATGTGCTTACTAAGGAAGCCAATGCATTTTCCACATTTCAACTACCTATTTCTAAGCTTCAGATCACCTTTGTTCAAAATGATAGAAAAGGTTTCTATTAAGCCCATAGAAAACATTGCATTTGGGACAAGAATGGGAATCAACATTAGTCAATTATTTAAGAGCTGAAATACCATTTGAGCACATGAACATAGTGATAAGTAAGCATAAATTAAACCCAAGTGTCATGCGAGACACTACACCGAACACATATCCCCCTGGTATAACATAAAACATTGTTGAAATCAATTGAGGGAAGGGGAAAACCATATGAGGGTGGGCTTAACATATAATCTTCCCGATTGCATCTCAATGAGTCACCAAATAACATGGTAGAGTATATTTTTTTTATCAAAATTTATAAGGTAACAAAATCAACCTATAGTCGATAATAAACTTAGATGAGGACAACTCATAAGCTAAGTTATATCTTGTGTTAAAACCAAAAAAAAAAAAGAGGAGTTGTTAAGAGAGGTATCAAAAATGGTATCAAACAACTGGTTTACAACTCTTGGATCTACATGGGCATAAAATAAAAATATAATAACTAATAAGTTTTATTACGACTCTTACATGTTAAATGGTTGAGGAGGGAGAAAGAGCGGCTTTGTAGTGAAGCTGTGAAGGGAGTGAACATCATCGAGGTAAAGAATCATGAAAAGGGATATCTATTGAAATACTATTCTCTATGAATCAAAATATCCAAGATATGTAGTAATTCCTTTAAGAAACTATTAAAAGGATGCAAACTAGAAATAGATAAGCATAGAACAGATAACGAACAACTATTAAGGATGTAGGTAGAGTAATATAAAATGTAAGAAGAGTAATAGAGGATGAATTCAACAATGTTAAAAAGGTATAATGATAAAAAACAATGAGAAATAATGGGTAGAACTATAATATTAAGGAAATGATTCCAAAGGAACGAAAGGAATATTTAAAAATAAATGGTCCTCCTAATCAAGGAAATGAATTATCAAATTAAACTGACATAATAAATGTGACCACTAAATCGTTAGACAATAGTGAACAAAATGAACAAACACTTTGAGAAAAAAGAACAATGTAGAATAAATATAAGGGATATAAGGGGAATTTAAGAAATTGATGCCATCGATTTTTGAAAGAGATTCTAAAAAGAAAAAAAATGCATGGTTGAGTAACATAGGAAAATATTTTTATCTTTATCAATATTATAACAACCCAAAAGCTAGGCTTACTACATACCAGTTAAATGGTGAATCCCATATTTGATGGGAGAATACCAAAATTTCTAATGTGATTAATAAAAATGAAACAACATGGAAACATCTTAAGGAGATATTTGAGAAAAAATATTTACGTGAAAGATACATTGATAATAGAGCCAAGGATTTTCATGATTTGAAACTAGGAAGTATGAATATAGATGTCACCACCACCAAATTTTTAAGGTTGTTGATGTATGTACCCTACCTTTGGGGAGAAAATGAAAAGGAGAACAAATAACTCTAATTATTACCCTCCTTATAATAGAATTAAATTGAATTTTGCAACCAAGAAAGAATGGATAAAGTTATGAGAAATAAAATTTGTGTCATTAGCAATTTAGTCACAAGACAAAACAATGCAAGCCAATGTCTACTAAGAAAAAGGAGATATCACATTTCAAAGGAAAGGGATTCTAATACCCGTAATTTATGATATGGATTTGATCATTATATTTTTTTTCTCCATCTCGATACTTTCAGAATGAAAAAATTAGAAGAATTAATTCACCAGACCCTTTTTACTCTTAGGGCCCAGTTTGTCAAATTGGGGTCTAAAACATTATCGAAGAATTTTGAGGCATTAAATGAAAATTTTTTAAGGTAAAATCTTTGTTTCCTCATCATCATACATTTTTTTCCTATTGTACACACAAATACCTTTCTAACTGTGAATGAATTTCGTCAATCAGAGTTTGTATGTGAAAATTATGTAACTCAAATTTCGACATTCCTATTTTCACCCCGATAATTTGAGAGCATCCTATGTAATCCCCCTTATTCATGAAAAATGGACTAGCCACATTATTACAGTGAACTAGATCCTAGAAAAGTATATATTGTAACTCTCGTTAATAGATGAGGTAGTCAAACCTAGCCACTAATAGGCTATCGGGTTGTAGTATAATCGGGTGACTCGAAAGAAAAGGGGTTCCATTATTTAGAGTGCATTTGTTCCATGGATGCACAAAATTAGCCAAGAGGCATAGGAGTGTTGGGACTCAAAAATGTCATATTTTCATCCACCTTTTTCTTCACTGTTCCCTACATTTCATCATCCCATTAACCTTTTATCATATCATTTTCTTACATACATTTGGGTTTCACCTTCTTATTTTCAATTTTATTCATTTTTGTATTATAAGTGAATTTATGATTAATTATTAGAAAATGTACATGTTTTTGTATATATCTCAAGAATATATGAGTTTTGTGATGTGTAGGAAATATGTGGAGAGTTAATTTCAAGAGACTTATCCATATCTCCTCCACCATGCTAAGGAGAAAATCATGGAGGATTTGGTTGGCGTATCTATCGAATTCCTAAGGGGAAAAGCATGGAGGATTGGGTTGGCATATCTTATCCAAGATATGTGAGAGATTTATGGAGGATTCAAAGGGATCATATTTTATAAGAATGGGAAAGTTGTTGAAAATGCTTGGGAGATTTGTGGGATCATATCTTGTAATAATGGGAAATTAGTTGAAAGTGCTTGAGAGAATATTGGATATGTAATTATGGGAAGGTTATCTTCCTCGTGTATATAAGAGAGTGCTCTCTCTTCATTTGAATAAGGGAAGAATGAATAATGGGAATTTTTAGTTTTTCATATTTTGTTATGCTTTCATGATTTGTAATTTAAATCTTGTAATATAAGATATTTTTATTGTTGTGAGCTCACATATGTTGTTTGTCATTCAACTTCTTCACATGTTGCATTCCTTTTCCTTTATGCAATTTCCTGCTTTCCTAGTTAGTCTACGGACTTCGGATTGACAAATTAAATAGTTGGGCAAGTACTACAACAGAATTAAATGAACACATTTTCACCCAACATTTTGGCGTCGTTGCCGGGGAGGCACGATGGATTGAAGTTTAGTTTGATTTTTTTTATGCAAGTGTGTTTAAATATGTTCCTAACTCCTAGGTGTTAAGGTGGTAAGATGTGGGGAACAGCCTACGCATCGCATTCGAGATACCGTAATGGGCTCGACCTCTTATGGATCAGGGCATGTAGGGTCTGTTTACATTTATGTAGTGTGAATTTCAATTTCTGCAACTGTGTTTGATTTTCGCAACTGTGAAGAGTGTTTGATGAATTCATGGTTCATGGTTGTAGTTGAAGAATTCGATTACTCAATTAATGAGGAGTCCTTGTAAAAGGGTTTAATTGAGTATTAAATTCAAGATTATTTATGTGGTCCTTTTGTTTTTAATTCAATTTTTAGTGTGCTGATTTTTTTGTCTTTTTTCAACATGATTTAACAATGAGTTCCAGCTTGGAACTACTCGCTCAAATTCTAGCAGAAGTCAGGATCTCTTCTTCCTTGGAAGAGGAGATCTTAACAAGAATTAAACGTTCAGCTACTCCCTAGGAAACAACCGAATATTCAACATCTGAACAATCCTGCATATCTGATGGTGAACAATCACTCGAACAGGAGATCGAGGAAGAAGAACAGCAGATCAGAGAAGGACAGGAGTTACAACATAATCTGAGTGAGAGAAATTGTGCCTATCAAAGCTTTATCGAACAATGGTTCCAGGTAAGTATTAGATTAGATTCGTCTTTTTATTTTTATTTAGTTGATTTACAGATACAACCACTAGACTCATTCACTTTCGAATATTTTCATTTTTCATTTGAAAACTTGCTACTAAATCTATTATTGTCACTGCTACATGAATGGCTTCATTGGAAGTTTAACTACACGTAACTAATTTGTAAATTGTAAATTAGTATAGAGTAGGTAGGCTTTCATTTTGATTTTTTCGCTTTGCTTTTACCTAGAATAAGTATGCTCTCCTCCTGTGTCTTTGTACGATCTCGAGGATCAGAAAATAGGGATGATTTAGACTAATTTCAAAAATAAATTCATGTTTTGCAAAATGCTTCATCAAAAACATATTTCAATATGCAAATCATTATGTCCATTTGTTAAACCAAAAAAAACATTAAGAGAGTTTAGATTCTTTCTAAACTTTAGTTATTCATTAAATAAATAAATAAAAAAACAACAACTTAAACAAAAAAAAAATTATAATGCATCTCGGAAGAGGACTGCGCACTTAACCCTAGGGGTGATTTAACCCACCCCACTCAAATTCGCCATTGATGGAGTCCTTTTTCCTGTGTAACACCCCTTTCCACCTTTTGACTGGCTTTTATTTGTCTTCACCCAATCCCATCCCCGCAATTCGATCTACCAACAGGTGACTCACTTTTATTAATCTGCACACCAATTTCCACACTCCAGTTCGATCTACCCTTGCACTGTCTTTGGGAACATACTTATGGATTCCATTTGAAAACCCTTAAAAATGTCAGTATGCTTCCTGATTGATATCTTGTTGTGATGTATGGATGGAATTTTGAACATCCCGAATGCTCCAGCTTCCATTCTCTTTCTCAACAAAACATGTTACTTGCTTGAGACGCAATCAGAATTTGGACACCGTGGATGGGCAAAGTTGGCGTTTTCTTGATTTTCTTTTTTCTTTTCCATTTCCAAACACACTACCGGGTCCAACTCATTTACGGAACCAGATGGTGACGTGCTAGTGAGACTTATATTTAAAACCTCTGAACCTATAATCAAATTTATCTCATCTGCCTTTATTATAAAACGGAAGAATACCATTCATTTTCACCAAATTACTTGTATCATTGTATCATTGATTGCCTAAGTCAGCAACCGTGGGCAGAGGCTCGTTTACAATGGTTTTTTTTTGCGATCCCTACCAGTTCGAAAAAACATGCCAAGCTCAATTGAAAAGAGAAACTGTGGCCTCTTTATGCTCAGTCGTTCCTCAGCTTGACGATGCACATATTGCAGCCATGATGCGCCCTCCGATGTGCTCTTACGATCCCAAAATTTTTGCAGGTGCCCACTATTTATAGATTACACGAGGCTGTTACGCATTTTGGAGAGAGCATCAAGCAGATCATCAATGAGGATTTTGGCGATGACATAATGTTAGCTATAGACTTTTACTGCTCGGTTGATAAAATCAAAAGAATGATGATCCTGTAAAAGTTGTTGTGGAAGATACTCTACATGAAATGTCATCGCTTCTGATTAACACAGCTTCTTTTACTGCCTTGAGGTCTTGGGTTTATTTGCTTCCAATTGAGATGTATAATATGTTTCAGATGCTAATCTCCATTTTTCTTTGTGTTAACTGGAAAGAGGGACTGGTCAGGTGTGACGAGATGAAATCCCTGATCGCGTCATGGGTTCATTTGTCTACAGGTATGTGAAACCCTTTGCCTACATTACCTCGTTGACTCTTATCGCATGGCTTTCCCAATTCAAGTGCTAAATGTCTGCATTAAGAATGAAGGTGGTACTGTTGATTAGGAATCTCTCTATTCGCTATTTTTTTCCTTCATCATTTGCGGATCGCATTACCAGAAATGATTTTCCTTTGATATAGTGAAAGCAGCCTCTGGGTTTGACCTGTTTTTTCTAATTTCTTATTTTGTGGCATATGGAAAATTGACTGGTATTGCACAAACAACCTTGAACATGGACATCGTGCATTTCTTTGACGTTTGCAATTTGAAACCAAAGGTTCAGTATCTGAGTTTCGACCTACCCACGGGAGCAATGTTGTCTGATTTTTTTTTCTTTCCGGACGAGATAGAGCAGCATGGAGATCGCGCTCAGGGACAAAGGAATGTTGTCCCTCATTTTAATCCGGGAATGTTGTCCCTCATGTTCATGCGGATTAAAGGATCCTAGGACCAGCTCTCGGCTTCCATGGTATGCAAAGACTGGAACGAGGTGCTGACATCGTTAGCCCAGAAGTTGACAATCAGGTCGCGTGTACTGCTCCCTTCTTTTCTTCCTCGCTTCAAACATGTTAAACAGTTGAATCTCTCTGGATGCACTGATCAATTGCACGATCGAGATCTCCAAATGGACTCCAAATGCCTTAAAAACCTACGTATATTATCATTAGGGAACCCAGAAAAAGGATCTTGAATTGCCAGATCAGTCAACCGACCGATCGACCACACCAGGCTAGGTTCAAAGCAGTTGAAGTTTTTAGCTCAATATCCTATCCCGTGTTCCTATTTTGGATGTTAAACAATCAAATCTAGCTTGTAAACATGCATTTGTTATGAGGAAATATAAATTATGGATTTTTGCAGTTAATTTCCACAGTGCAATAATTGCAAGTCAGAAATTCGGACTTCAACAGTACTAAGATGTTATCTTCCATACCAGAACTTTACAGAGGGTTTTAAAATGCTGTGAAAGCGCTCCTCAGGACTTGGAATTTGGGTATGTTTCTTGAAAAGTTTTTATTGAATAAGCAGATGTTTAAGATAAGTTATTACTCTTACAAAGTATTTTGGTAAGATAAAAGCTTCTACGTTGTCTACTGTTTTTACTCCTGCAAAGCTTTGAGATCTTAAGCGAGGATTAAAAAATGCACTTGTGATAAATTGATTAAGAATTGGAAGGCATGTTGTGCATGGATCCACATATATAGTAGCAAGAATTGAAATGGCAGGAGGGGAATTGCTGGAAATAAAGTTTCGACTCAATGATGGTACCGACATTGGTCTTCACAAATATGCACCGACTGCTACAATTGCCACTCTCAAGGAAAGCATACTTGCAAAGTGGCCACAAGGCAAAGAAAATGCTCCTAAAACAATAAATGACATGAAACTCATTAATTCCCAGAGAATCCTGGAGAACAATAAGACACTTGAAGACTCAAGTAGATGTTCTTGCACAATCATGTAGTCGGATGAAACCTATAGATTTTAAAGAATGCTCCTTTGACATATGGAGTTGTGCTTTCTGTTCATCCGTAACAATATTTTTATAAATTTTAGTGTATGTCAGAGCTGTGAATTCACTTGGTGTTCCATATCATGGTATATAACTTAGATTTTTCCGACTTGGATTTATTAGAATATTAGAAGATATATTGGTAAGTTCCTCATATATTCATTGATTCAGAAAAAATAATAAAATTTCCCTCATTCATAACACCAACTACTTCCCCAAAAAGATAAAAAATCCTTTTCAAATGTTGTAAATCAATTTTCTTGCAAACCACTAAAAACATTTTGAAAAAGTATTGCACAATCAATGAGTACATTGCATGGGGACATGCAATATTTCTAGTTGGGGGGAAATAAAAGTATGTTGGATTTTTTTGTGAATTTGTGGGCAAGAGTTAGGATGCATATACTAACAAGTGAAATGAGATTGGTGTTATGTGTAGGTCAACGAGAAGCTTATGCAGAAATCTCAACATTACAATGCGACACCTTTTTCATCCACAATTAGAGTAATTTCAGAAAATAATTTCAAAAATGGACATTTCATAAATTCTTGAAAATGAGTTAATTTGTTTTTGAGTCACTTCATACAAGAATGATCGATGGAGATGGCAGACAAAGGTGACAATTTTTATGTAGGAATGGTGCTAAGTTTTGAGTGAAGACAATCTAATGCAAAAGTGATTTTTCGAAATCACAATGAAACATGCATCATTGGACGCTTGAAGGAACTAATTCTTCACTGCACATATCATCACATTTTCCATTACACAAAGATCCTTTTGCGTCATGACTACTCACCTTTTTCCTTCCAAATGCCTAGACCATCCTTGTGTTGCATCCCATCTTCCATTTCCTTATCTTTCATGACTTCATGCACGCCTATTTTTCTCAATCGCATACATCCCTTTATCGTTTTTAGTTTATTTTTGCCTTCTAGTTTGCCTTCTGAATAAAACTCATTCCCTTTCCATGATTACATTGCCTTGATTTCCTAGCCATGCTGATCCACACTGCTTGTCAGTGAGTTCTTTCCATTTATAGTCCTACCAAATCTCTTTGTACAAACTCACATTCACTGATGTGGGATTCCTTAAGGCCCACCTTTCAACAAGTCTTGCCCCATCGACATCAACACCTTATTTGGGAAATAGACTAGAGTTCATTTTCAGTACCTAGAGGCTTGCATGCCTTAATGGCAAGTTCTCTCGTTGGCGATCATGAGAATACATCAATGTCCCTTGATCTTTAGATCTTGCTAGTGGCTCGACCTCGACACATCCATTCGCATTTCGCAAGATGTACTCTGGTACCTTGGCACTCATTGACATCAATGGTTAGTTGCTTCACATTGGTTAACGACATACATCAATGGCCGGTAATCCAATGATTTCTATTCATGCTCGACATTGACACATTCATTTGCGTGTTTAGAATTGTACCATCGGGTTTGTAGTGGGTGAAGACTATACACTTTTTCACGACTCCCTCAGCAGTTACAACAGCATTCATTCTGATCTATGAGAGTACCACAGTTCCACTTTCAGCATTTATATTTTCCATGATTTAGCATCAGCGATTCAGATTCCTTCATTTCCCAAGATCCAATTACATCAGTCACATTTTCCTGATCCAGCAGCAGCAGCAGCTACATTCCTATTGCATAGTTCATCATTCTTGGGTAAGTAGAGGTATGATGTTTTCTAATCTTTAATCATGCAATTCCTTATATGCTAAATTGAATATTGTGGAAAATTCCCTCAGCGTGCTACATTTCCTTTCATGAGCCATGCAACCAATTCAGTTGGGGGCGAGAGAACTACAACACACTACATATTCACTTCCATGATTCCATTTCTTCACCACTATCACTCCATTTACCATTCACCAACATTTATTTTCCGAAGATACTTTGTTGCACTTTGCTTCATACGCAATATTGGCATGTTTCATTAATACTACGAAAAGGCTTTCTTATGCACATTGATAGCTTATGATTTCCAGTGAGTGTTTACATTATTATTGAAGAGAAGAGAACAAAAAATGAAATTAATGTTGTTAACACAAGAACCAACATTCTTTGTATTCATGGTTGTCACACAAGAACCAACCATAAGAAAAAGTAAATTGTTACTCATGTATTTCACATATCTTGGAAACATTCATTATTAAAGACATCATCATGTAAAGCCAAATTTCAAGATGCCAAATGTTCTTAAAGAGACCCATGCATGGTTGCATGAGGACATGCAACAAGTTCAGTTGGGGAGGATGTTGGGACTCAGAAATGCCATATTTTCATCCACATTTTTCTTCACTATTCCCTACATTTCATCATCCCATTAACCTTTTATCATATCATTTTCATACATACATTTGGGTTTCACCTTCTTATTTTCCATTTTATTCATTTTTGTATTATAAGTGAATTTATGATTAATTATTAGAAAATGTACATATTTTTATATATATCTCAAGAATATGTGAATTTTGTGATGCGTAGGAAATGTGTGGAGAATTAATTCCAAAAGACTTATCCATATCTCCTCCACCATGTTAACAAGATAATTATGTAATCCAATTCCTAAGGAGAAAATCATGGAGGATTTGGTTGGCGTATCTATCGAATTCCTAAGGAGAAAAGCATGGAGGATTGGGTTGGCATATCTTATCCAAGATATGTGAGAGATTTATGGAGGAATCAAAGGGATCATATTTTGTAATAATGGGAAAGTTGTTGAAAATGCTTGAGAGATTTGTGGGATCATATCTTGTAATAATGGGAAATTAGTTGAGAGTGCTTGAGAGAATATTGGATATGTAATTATGGGAAGGTTATCTTCCTCATGTATATAAGAGAGTACTCTCTCTTCATTTGAATAAGGGAAGAATGAATAATGGGAATTCTTAGTTTTTCATCTTTTGTTATGCTTTCATGATTTGTAATTTAAATCTTGTAATATAAGATAGTTTTCTTGTTGTGAGCTCAAATATGTTGCTTTTCATTCAACTTCTTCACATGTTGCATTCCTTTTCCTTTATGCAATTTCCTACTTTCCTAGTTAATGTTTCAATGCCTTCTTAGGTTAATTTAATTCCAGTAATTTATATTAAATTAGTTTCACTTCAGTCCTGCATATATAGTGCATGTGTCTCGTAAGTCTATTGACCTCAGATTGAAAAATTAAATAGTTGGGAAAGTACTACAACAGAATTAAACGAACACATTTTCACCCAACAAGGAGATAGAGAACACGAAATGATTTGTGCACTATAGTAACCCATCGACCACAAGCCATAATTCTTTTTACTCACGTCCATTTTGTTATTAGGGAAAGAGAATAGGGGAGACTCACCTTCCAACTAGGTTTTCCTTTCAACAAGGTTTCTTGGTTCTTCTCTCGTGTCAAATATGTTCATGTGTCACACCTCCCTTTGTTACTATTTTTTTTTTTTTGTAAATCATCTGTCTCGATATAGTACTTTTCTTTCTCTTATGTTGAATATTTTTTCTCACCTCTGACAGTTTATTTCTATCTAGACAAAATTGTCATTAACATTATCATCTCAAATAAAAATTGAAGTTATTTTTATATTACAAATTACATATATGGTTCTTTATCTCTCCTTCTCTCTTTCTCCCTCCTTCTCTCTCCCTT
>APFE031140128.1:28904-116269 GCA_000404065.3 Pinus taeda
TCCCTCACTCTCTTTCCATCTTTCCCTTGTCACTCCCTCTCTCTCTCCACCTTTCTCCCTCTACGTCGTTCTTTTTCCATCCTTCTCTCTACCCCTCAAACTCCATCTCTCTCCCCTTCTCTCTTTTGAGTCTTCTCTTCCTTCCTCTCCCTTCCTTTCTCTCCCACACCCCTCTATCTCTCTCCCCATCACTTTCTCTCTCCCTCTTCCCTCCAGCTCTTTCATTATCTCAATCCCTCTCTCCTTCTCGCTCTCCCCTTGTTTTTGTGTCTCCCTCTCTCTCTCTTCCCCTTCTCTCCGTTAGAAAATCAAAAGGCATAAAATATTTTCTTACTTTGATAACAACTTCTGATAATTTTTAATTATATTGTCTTCTTAGCTCTTATTTTCATCAAGCAACTATCAAACCATAAAGAACATGAAGATCACAACAACAATAGAACATAGTATGTAGGATCTCAGCTAGGGAAAACCCCTCTCCTAGGGAAAAACCAAATTTAAATTCTCTTCTTCTTATAGAACCAAGACAAAATGAGAGCTTGAAGACCTTTAGACCAAGACAAAGATTTGATCCAAGCACTAAGTCATCCTTCCAACAAATAATTCTTCATATCATCTTAAGTCAACAAAGTCAATGAAACTACCCGGATGCGGGTACATTTACCACGTATCAATGCCAGTACTAAAAAGGACGACAGCTGGCATCAAAACCAGTAGTTCTTGGCGGTTAAGGGCAGGTGAGGATCAGGCATTCAAGGCTCTGCATAATGGCGGATCGGGCTTGGGAGTAATGGCGCTGAGCAGGAAAGTTAATGAGCTGCAAGGACATCATTCCCGGTTGGCGGGCTTCAATCCGGGCATAAAAACGATGCACCTCGGTGGATATGGCACAGAGGCGTGCTTTAGATGGTTAATTCGATTGAGCTCCAGGGTAGCAAGTAGTGCATGGGAGCCTCCCTGGGTCAGGTATATGTTTGTTGGTTCTGGACTGGTAAGAGGGTCCAGTGGGTCTGTACCTATTCTTTTCAGTTTATCCCCGTGTCTGAACACTGTTGTCGTTCGTTACATTGGGAAAAAAATCCACAATTAAGCGTGCTTGAGCCAGAGGAGATCTGGGATGGGTGACCTCCGGGGAAGTCCTGGTTACCGGGTGCAAGCCCCGGAAGTGATGATTGATGCTATGTGGTTCGTTCTCCACATTTCACTAGTTTCAATCCCACTTCTTCACCCCTGTGAGCATCACCCGATGTAATGAATGCTAAGCGAACTATTCAAAAATCATGAGAAATTAGTTAGTTACGATTACCTCTCATGGAAATGTTCATACGTGAATGACTTACTTAATGCAGTTAAATCCCAAAATGATATCTAATATAATGCACTGCGTAAACACCCATACTTAAATTAAGTTCATTCTTTGTCTCGGTGTCTGGTACAAGAATTTGGTGTTGCTTGTCATTGTTTGGGGTCTGGGCATAGCGTATCTGGTCAATACGAAGGAGGAGCTGTGGATTTCATTAGTTAATAATTGGGTTGAGCTGGAAGGAGTCTGGTTCTGGAGTGTCTAGTCTTTAGCTTGCAATTGGATGTTCATCCCCCAAATTCAGGATCTATGTTTGAACATTCATCACCTGAATTCCACCATGCCTCGCCAACGTGGAATCCCAAGACGTGGAAGTCATACTGGGTCACGGGGAGGTTCTAGCAGTCGTGGAGGCTCTGTCCCACAATGCATAGAACCTTTGGCTTCTATATCGCCCCCCTCATCATCCTCAGACAGTTCTAGTCCCTCTCTCACCAGCTCTTTCCATTCAACTCGTTTTAAGTTTCGCAGCAAGCTGAACAAGCCTCTCATCTCTGCGGTAGTAATGGTGCTCTTTTCGGAGGAGGAGGAAGAGTCAAAATTAGAGGAAGATCCTGCTAGTGTGGAAGAAACATCCAGTGAGCAGGCTCATTCCAATAATTCCAGTGCTCATCAAGAAAGCCCAATTGGGGATGTCCTCAACGATTCAGGGATTTTGTGTGATGATGGCCAACAAGAAATACCTCGGCACCATCCTTCATCTTCACAGTAGCCCGTCAAGGACTGTGAGCCTACAAGTACTTCTGGGAACATCCTCCACCTTGTTCTCCCTCCAGGATGCAGCACGATGGATGTAGAAGACAACCTCATCGTTACCTGGGTCAACCGAGCAAGCGAGAAGGATGTCGGCTCTCCTCAACAGGATTAAGAGCTTGTTTTTTCTATGGTTTGTTCTTGGTCTGCGTTTTCCTAATTTACATGGTCTATTTTCTCACTGGCATGAAATTTACAGTCTACAGGTTTTTTGAGACTCAATGGAAATGTAATAGCCCTTCTCCAGGTCAATATTTTTGTAAGGGCTCAAGGTATTTTTGTAAGCTCAGTGCAGAGCTGAATTTTATAAAAATCACCAGTCTGCCTATGGTTCTGATAGTTAAATATGTAAAGGTCAGGCATCAGGACACCTACAATAGTTTTTTTGGTAGAGGGCAGGCTACAGCCCCCTCAGAGGTTAAAACCTCTCTGGAAATATTTTTCCTCTTTTTATTAATAAAATAGTCTTTGCTGAGAAAAAAAAACAAAGTCAATGAAACTCAAACTTCTATTTTGTTGGTCAAATCATATTTTGGGACCTCAACTGTAGGTTTGCAACTTAGTCTACATATTTTATCCCTATAATAGGTCAAAAAATCTTTTCCTTTTTGCACGTGTGAGTAGAAATAGTTAAGAATTAGGTCTTCCTTCCTTCGCTAAGGATTTTGCTTCTCTTCACACTTCCTTTCTTATTGTTTCTATTGCTTACGAACTAAGTAATTGAAGGTGTTAAATGAAGATGAATTTCACTTCTATATATAAATTTCCATGTGGTTGAATAGGCCTTCCTAGTATGAGTTCTCCGAGATAGGCTGACTTGGTCTTGGAGGACTCTTTTGAGAGTTTAAACACAAAAGTAAATCTTCTCTTTTGATGCAAAATGGCCACTAGTATATTATATGCATAACAATGACTCTCTTGATTTATGAAAAATAATATTTTGACTTGAAAAGACCTAAAAACATGAAGAACATGGTTGACCTAATTAACTTGAGCATGAAACCCGTGCTTATTAAATAATAACTATTTTTCTCCTTTTTCTTTTTACATCAAATATAAAATATCAAGAGTACATGAGTCATTATGAAGAACGAACCTAATTAAAATTTTCAACTCTCTCCCTATCTCCTTCCTCTCCTCTTCTCTTCCCTCCTCTCCTCTTTGCCTCACTTTCTCTCAATCTCTCCCTTGCCACTCCCCCTTTCTCTCCACATTTATCTCTCTATGCCTTTGTTATTTCCTCCCTCTCCCCCCCTCCCCTTCTCTCTCTGCCATCCAACTTTGTTACTATCCCCTTCTTTTCTCTCTTAAATTTGATCACGTCTTATTTTGTTTAAGGAAGTATCTAAATTAAAAAGGTTGAATTGGTTGTAAAATATGAAAACCTATATTTTGGATAAATCATGTCAAAGAAAATAAAATAATGAAAAACTTAAACAAAGCATGCTCTATCTTTCCTCTATTATTTTTAGTCACTTTGCTTTCTCTCATTGCTTAGATCCTTAGTTAGGATGGATCTATGTTGTTTCTTTTTCCCTCCCTCTCTCCCCCTCAAACTCCATCTCTCTCCCCTTCTCTCTTTTGAGTCTTCTCTTCCTTCCTCTCCCTCCCTTTCTCTCCCACACCCCTCTATCTCTCCCCCCATCACTTGTTCTTTCCCTCTTCCCTCCAGCTCTTTCATTATCTCAATCCCTCTCTCCTTCTCACTCTCCCCTCTTTTTTTGTGTCTCCCTCTTTCTCCCTTCCGACTCTCTCCATTAGAAAATCAAAAGGCATAAAATATTTTCTTACTTTGAGAAAAACTTGTGATAAATTTTAATTATATTGTCTTCTTATGTCTTATTTTCATCAAGCAACTATGAAACCATAAAGAACATGAAGATCGCAGTAATAATAGAACATAGTATGTAGGCTCTCAGCTAGGGAAAACCCCTCTTCTAGGGGAAAACCAAATTAAAATGATCTTCTTCTTATAGAAACAAGACAAAATGAGATCTTCAAGACCTTTAGACCAAGACAAAGATTCGATCCAAGCACTAAGTCATCCTTCCAAGAAATAACTCTTCATATCAGCTTAGGTCAACAAAGTCAATGAAACTCAAACTTCTATTTTGTTGGTCAAATCATATTTTGGGACCTCGACTATAAGTTTGCAACTCATTCTGCATCTTTTATCCCTACAATAGGTCAAAAACTCTTTTCCTTTTTGCACGTGTGAGCAAAAAATAGTTAAGAATTAGGTCTTCCTTCCTTCGCTAAGGATTCCTCTTCTCTTCCAGTCCCTTCACACTTCCTTTCTTATTGTTTCTATTGTAGATCGAACTAAGTAATCAAAGGTGTTAAATGAAGATGAATTTCACTTCTATATATAAATTTCCATGTCGTCGAATAGGCCTTCCTAGTATGAGTTCTTCAAGATAGGTCGACTTGGTCTTGGAGGACTCTTGATGCAAAATGGCCACTAGGATATTATATACAGAACAATGATTTTCTTGATTTATGAAAAATAATATTTTGACTTGAAAATACCTAAAAGCATGAAGAACATGCTTGACCTAATTAACTTGACCATGAAACCCATGCTTATAAAATAATAACTATTTTTCTCCTTTTTCTTTTTACATCAAATATAAAATATCAAGAGTACATGAGTCATTATGAAGAACAAACCTAATTACATTTTTCAATGCTCTCCCTATCTCCTTCCTCTGCTCTTCTCTTCCCTCCTCTCCTCTCTACCTCACTTTCTCTCAATCTCTCCCTTGTCACTCCCTCTTTCTCTCCATGTTTATCTCTCTATGCCTTTGTTGTTTCCTCCCTCTCCCCCCCTCCCCTTCTTTCTCTGCCATCCAACATTGTTACTATCCCCTTCTCAACTCTCTTAAATTTGATCACGTTTTATTTTGTCTAAGGAAGTATCTAAATTAAAATGGTTGAATTGGCTATAAAATATTAAACCTATATTTTGGATAAATCATGTCAAAGAAAATAAAATGATGAAAAACTTAAACAAATCATGCTCTATCTTTCCTCTATTATTTTTATTCACTTTGCTTGCTCTCATTGCTTGGATCCTTTGTTAGGATGGATCTCTGTTGTTTCTTCATAATATAATTTATATTATATAAAGTTCACATCACTATACATAAAAGTATTCTCATTTTTAATTTTATTAAAACCTTGATTTAATTTCTATATAAATATTTTTCGTCGTCGTGAGAATAGAGGGTTTAGATATATCTCAAAACTACTTATAACATTTTTCCTTTTAGATTCCATTGAAAAAATGTTATCAAATTAAATTAATATAAGATATTTTAATTGTGAAATAACTTATGGTTTTTGGGCATGTGGTATTGATAATTCATGGTATTGGCCCATGGTATTATATAAATCATATTTGCAAATTAATAACATCCATTTTCAAGTGGGGGCCAATATTCATAGTTAAGAATCTTGTCATATTGTTATAAAAAAATTTGAATGCGAAATAAGTTATGATTTTTTGGCATGTAGTATTGAAAAGTCATGGTATTGGCCCATGGTATTGTAACAAAATCTATTCACATGTTCATAATATGAATGTAAGAGTAGGGGTGAACATCAATGATTAAGGATCTCGTAATAAGCCATGGTATTGGCCCATGCTATTATAAGAAATTTGTTTACAACTTAATAATATATATGGTAAAGCGGGGGTGAATATCCATGGTTAAGAAACTTTTGGTGTTGTCAATAAAATATTTTGATTGTGAAATAATTCATGTCTTTCAGGGTATGTTGTATTCGTAAGTCATGGTATTGGCCCATGGTATTGTAACAAAGCCTATTTACAAGTTAATAATATCCACTGTAATATGGGGGTCAATCTCCATGGTTAAAAATTGTCATATTGCTATCAAATATTTTGGTTGTGAAATAAGTTATGGTTTCATATTTTGATTGTGAAATAATTCATGTCTTTCAGGGTATGTTGTATTCGTAAGTCATGGTATTGGCCCATGATATTGTAACAAAGACTATTTACAAGTTAATAGTATCCACTGTAATATGGGGGTCAATCTCCATGGTTAAAAATTGTCATATTGCTATGAAATATTTTGGTTGTGAAATAAGTTATGGTTTATGGGAATACTATATTTATAAGCCATGGTGTTGGCCAATGGAATTGTAACAAATCTTATTCACAAGTTAAATTAATTGTAAGATGTTTTTTATTTTCTTCAACCGTTGTTTTTCTTTGATTTCGTTAAAATTTAGTGGGAATTTTTTGGAATGATAATTTTGAGCTCTTTATCTGCACATTCAAGTGTCTCGCATTTTTTAAAATGTTGATGTCGACAGGGGATTTTTTTATATGTAACTGGTTGCAAGTATCAACTACTTTGTAGTACTTGCTTATTAGGCTATATAAATTATCTATAACAAATTGAATTTTATTAATTTGACTTTTTATTATTAATTGAGCCAATATTTAAATGCACATTTCAAGTGTCCACGTGGAGATAGTTTTGCAGTACGAAATTGTCGCAAGTGTCAACTACTCTTGTAGTACTTGTTTGTCACACGATATAAATTATCTATAACAAATTGAATTTATTATTTTTATTATTTTAACCTTTTATTATTAATTCAGCAAATATTTTAATGTTTACCCTTATCATTTTAACTTTTTATTATTAATTAAGGCAATATTTAAATGTTTAAACTCATTTCCAATATCACTTTTATTTTTTATTATATTTTAATGAAACTAACATTTAAAATTATTTACATACTTGCATTACACTTTACACTTGCACATCTATTTTCACTGGTAGAGCCACCTCTACATCAAATAATTAAAAAATACATATTATTAAATTAATATATTGAAATAAATATTAGAAAAATTAACTATTGTGATCATGTATTACCACATTAATATAATATATATATAATATATATATATATATATAATATATATATATATATATATATATATATATAAATATAAATGCCACGAACTTTTCCTCACTTGATATTTTATAACCTTTCATAAGTTTCAAATAATAATGAGAATTATTTTTTTATAGGATTTACGGCTTATATTATAATATTTATAATTACAAGTTGAATTAATTTTATTGTATAATTATAAAATTATGAAACTAAATCAATATAATCACTTGATTTCCATTTTCATTTATCTCTGGAAAATAATTTACAAATTTACAAATTTATTTACATAAATTTATTTTTTTTCTTAAAGATTATTTTACTTTTCCAAAATTCATACCATAAAAATTAGTATATTCTCTTAAAACATTTTGTACTGTGAAGATTATTGGTTTGAAAAAAAATTTGGTGAAAGATGATTATTGGTTTGAAAAAAATTCTTGTGAAAGATGATAACAAAACGTTAAGGGACAAAGATGCCTAGAATAAAACCATTTAGACCTAATTAGGCCGATAGGCCTTTCCTTTGAAAGGGACCTTCGTCGTCCCTTTCATTCTCATGTTGACACGTGGCATGAGATTCCTTTTCATTCCTGACTCTGGCGAACTAGGCAATTTGCTTAATATTTATTGAGGCTTGAATCTAGGGTTGACACCTGTCGTGAGCGGGCATTCATGGTCTCCTTGCGTCATGGTCTCAACGGATAATCTTTGCAGCTGGCGCGTTCTATTGCCCGGGTCTCGCAAAACCTCAACTGAACACTGTTATGCCAACGCCTTTCTCCAAGAGCCAGAATGTGCACATTCCAGAACTCCTCGACCTCCCATTGCGCCAGAGCTCCTACGTTTCATGTCATTTTTGGAAGTTACTGGGTCATGAACATTGACTATGGCTTCAAGCTGTTCGACATTTTCAGTACTTGCAACCCACGCCCGACAATGGCTTCATGCTGCTGGGCTGCTCCAAGGCCTCCCCGCTCTTCGAGGGCTTCCCCGACAAGCACCTCCCCTATCACAACATGACACGGATGGGCTGCGACGCCTTCTACGACTGCCCTTCTTGGGTTGGATTTGGCCAGAAGAGCATAGTCACCAGGCCCCCACCCTGCTGTGGGATCCCTTATTCCTCCATTGGCTCCCTGAACCTCTCGCACCTCCAGTGCTACTCTTATGCCACTGTCTACTATTCATCCCCCATCAAGGTCGCTAACCGTAGGGAATGGTCATATGGGATTCAACTCAACCCTTCGCTGCCAGAGGATTCAGACTTCTGCAGATCCTGTAAAACCTCCAAGGGTGTTTGCGGTTACCCAAATGGAGAAGATAGAAGAGGTAATGTTACCATTTTGAATGATAGCTTCATCTGTTTTGTTTGTGCTACATGACTTTTTATGCAGCCATTAGGTTAGCATTACTGAAACCTGATATTTAGCGCACACACGCCCTTATTAAATCGCTTTCGAAATGATACTTTCATTCCCTTGGACTCTAGGTTTAGGGCTTCATATACATAATTTCGTATGATTTAGGTTAAAAGCGTTTTGTGCAAAATAGGGTTATCTTAAGAATGCTTAAATTTGCAATTAGGGCATGGGATCTCTGGCGAGGTCATGAGTTTAGTCTCACCCATATGGCACGAATTTGAAAGGGATGATTGTGAGAGCAAGTTCCCAGAGATTTTGGTGAAATAGTCACCCAGTATATAATCCAGAGTTCCGTCTTTGATCCAGAGTCCTCTTTGCTATACAGTCATATGGAAAAACAGTAGTAACAGTTTTACATGTTTGGGTTTTTGAACCAATAGATGCTATGTACTCTAAAGTCCTGGTGGTGAGATGCCCATGTGTTTGCTTGTCTGTCACTATGTGCAAAAAAATACACTTTTTAATTTATTTAAATAATCATAATGTTAAAAAAAATTGAAGAATTATTCATCTTATTTACCATATGGAGCGTTATGGAGTGCTCTTTGTATGCATTTTCCACAAATATTGTGTGTTCGAGAGTCTGCTTCTGTTAAGAAAATGCCCGTTGGCAGAGAATTAGGTTTTGTGAATTATTGCAGAGGAGCGGGGCCTATGTGTGCGCAATTTTAGAGCACTAGTCTTTGATTTCTTGCAGGACTGCAGATATGAAGTCACTGTTTTTGTCTACAACTGCAAAGAATTATTGGATTCATTATGTGTGTATGCTTGTACAGGGTTAGGCCATTAGGGCATATACTTATTGTTACATCTCTTCTTGTGCAATTGTAGGTTTATTTGCAACAATTTTGGAGAATGATGGAACCTGGGGAGGAGCAGTTCGATTTTGGGGATGAAGATTTTGGAGTAGTTGAGCAGAACAACATTTTTCAGACAAATCAGATAGTTGGTGCAACTTGGGGTGATGATGATGAATGTGATGATCTTTACAATGATATAAATGTGAGTTTTATCCAGGAACCTGTAACTGCCTACCAGAGCACCAAGCAAGAGAGTGTTGGGAATGGAAGGGCCCAGAAAAAGTTTGAATATGGAGTTGAGCAGGCTACTGGAATAATCTCAGAGGAAGGTAGAATTGGTGAGGCTTTTCCTGGTAGTGTGGGGTACATCAAACATGATGAAATTAATAAAGTCGAGCAAGGAGCGATCAGTGGCAATACTTTACTGTGAAGTACAAGACAATCAGGCAGAGATGGAATCCCTAAGTGTTTTAATGTCAACACAGTTGAAGAAGATCAAGATTATGTAAGGGGATATGAACAACAACAACCTCAGGAATGGTAAAAGGAAATGCTCCTTCGATTGAGGACTAATGGGTCTGATTGTGCCTGCAGCCTTGCTCCCATGTATATCAAGGAATCTGTGTTCTCAGCAAAGGCATTAAGCATAGAATGCCGGTACCCTGAACCTGAAGGGTCCCAGAGAGTTTATATTCTCAACTTCAACATAGTAGCTTCAAAAAAGAAAGCCCGAAACATCTAAAAAATAAAAATAATCTAATGATCAGAGTATTGCCAAAATTTCAAGACAAAAAGTTTTTCTCTCGATGCCTGTAACAATTATTTGTCTGTCTCCTCGAATCCTACACAAACCACCCTAACTGTATGCTTGCTAAAGGCTTTGATTCTTGAATACTGCATCAGTGGAGCTGAACATGCATCTACACAATAGTTAAAAATTACATTCACTGAAGAAGATGTGAGATTGGACCATGGATATGGTGTTGTGAATTATGAAAGGGGCAGGTCAACTGGCAGAAGGGATAAAGAAAGTACCTATGAAGAAGATGCAAGACTGGACCGTGGATATGGTGAGGTGAAACATGAAAGAGGTAGGTCAGGTGCCACAAAGAATCAAGAGAGAGGATTAAATAGTCAGTGGGTTGGAGCTCCCGAGAGGATATGCCTTGATGATAGGGAAGTAGATTAGAATAGGGATCGCTACGGGGATGGCAGAGATACATCTATATATCAAAGGGGAAGAGATCAAAGCTGGGAAAAGAATGGGAGAAAGAAACAAATTTAACACGTCAAAGCAATCAACGGTCTCAATCTAAGGAAATGAATTATGTCAGGAGGCAACGGCTGGCATCAGGAAGGAAGTAATACACACAGAAATGGTATTTGGAAACCTCCTTTTCCATGCTTCTGCTTTCCATGTATTTGATTTGATGTTAAGAAAAGAGCATATTTAGTTCACGGTTGGTTTTGTGTATTTGAGTGTCTATCTGATAGTCTTTCTTAGTCAAATTGCATTTTCATTGACAGAATTACAATCTTAAGAGGGTATAAATGAAACTTCTGATGAAGGTGGGATTGTGTCCTGAACATTGCAGAAATGTATGTTTCAGATAGTACCAAAAATAGGAACGCTTCTTGTCTTTGATGAATGAAGGCAATGCTTGGCGAGGTTTTATGAAAGCTTCCTCTGAAAATGCATTCAACGACGTCGATAAATTGCTTACAGGTCTTGTACAATTTTTAAAATGACATTGGAATTATCCCATATATTTGCTTAAGGGAAATTTTCCTCAACATGCCTAGGATATTCGTGCTGTGGGTTTGACAAAGGGCAGACATTTGAAAGAGATATTGTGGAACTTGTCTTTTGTGTATTAGGTTGGGATAAGTCCACACACAGCTAGCTGGTGCAGGTAAGATCAGGACTTGGTCTTCATCAGGAGGTAATACCCAACAATTAATTATACACCACTATTTATTTCTTTTCTCTTATTGCACTAAATGTTCAATTTAAACACCATAAAATGTGAACACGTAATGGGGATAATTGTCACAATTCATTAGTGTATGTTATGGTTTATTTCTACCAAATTATGATCCTTAGTATCTCTAAGTTTTGAATTCTGTCTGAACTATCCAATGGTTTTGTTTTCGTCCTCCACTTAGTTATCCAAAAGTTAAATGCTGGCATCTTGGTCTAAGACCTAGCATAGCTAAGTTGACCAAGATGCCAGCATTAGCTTTCAGAAAATCAGTGCTTTGATCCCAAAGGGCATGGATTTGAGAGAGCCTCATGAGAATTTGTATTGTTGAAAGGTGATAGATTCATTTAGTTGATGAAAAAGTTACATTTTCCTGAGAGGCAAGAAAAATATATATACAATTGTGAACTAATTATCGAATATACGAGTTTATATAGTTCCATGGGTGACTCCTTTCGGATTTATATGAAGAATAACAGCTTTTGGCTACCATTGTGTGCTGACAATACAGCAACATAGCAGCCAACCTATATCCAAAATTGTTTTTGAAAGATTTGGAAACTATTCATTTTTGCCCCTGTTGCCTGTATGGGTTAGGATTTATTTTTACAGTTCAATATTTTTTCATGTAAATTTCCATTATGTCAAGATCGATTATTCCATTTAAGGTCTTACGGATCCTCAGGGCTTTAGTAATCTATAAAGCCTCAACCTGCCTTAATTTCTTTTTTTTCCTCCTTCAACACTACGCTGTCTGAACAGACAGCGATATTCATGTGTTTTCTGATACAGAGATAAGTTGTTATTGTTTGTTGTGTTCTTGGTCACAGATTTTGCTTTGGATACTGATGTTACAGTGTTTCCCACGCAGTTTCAGAGTACAATGGATTCAAATAAGGCTGAAATTTTGGGATCGCAAAAGAAGCAACACCATGGTCAAGAACACCAACAGAACCGTGTAAAAGGTACCATCATTTATTTTTCTTCAGATTGTTTAGTGGCAGTCCAGATCTCTACACAAGCTGTTTCTGGAGTGGGTCCTATGCTTGAACTATTCAAAACGAATAGTATAGTTTTATCTTCCCAATGATCCGTATCTCAATAAGAGTTGAGTTGGACTTTGTTTTGGATGTATATGAATTCCTACCAAGTTGGCATTGTATTTAAGATTTTTCTCATCTCGCTGTCAGTGGGGTCAGATTTTGTACGATGGATAGTTACATGGATGGCTGACATACAATCCCTTAAAAGAGAATGAAAAGTTGTTTAGTTTTAAAACATTATTGAGAATTTCAAATCATATATGAATTTAGTTATCAAAAGATTAGAAAAAGTTGAAAAATAATTATTTTAATTTTTTTAAATGTAATTATCATCTTTTAAGAATCTTAGATGGTCACATTAGTGATCATCATGTTATATCATGTTATAGGGATGAAAGGAGGTAAACTAAAAAAGGGCCAACTTCATTTAACAGACCATGTCAAAAAGCAACTAGATGCAGACCCAGAACATTGCTCCCTGGCATCTTCTTTATACTATGGAGGACCTGATGAACATTATGATTGGCTGCCAAGAACAAAAGTTGATCAAGCTGAGGTGAATTTTCATTCCAAATCTGGGTCTTTCTATCATTTAAAGTTGATCAAGATGAGGTGAATTTTCATTCCAATTTCAGATGAAGTGAATTTTCATTCCAATTCTGGGTCTTTCCATCATTTATGATGCTATTTTAGTATAGCTTTGCAAGGAAAAACTAAACTGGAAGTGAAACAATATCTAAGTTTATGTGAATTGTAGTTGGTTCTTTTTCCGTCTTTACTGGATATCAGAATCTACAATCAACATAAAGATATAAAAAATAACTAAATTTACTAAACTAAATTTCATTTTAGTGATAAACTTTACATTTTAATTATATTTTTCCTTGCAACAGCGACAAAAAATTAAAATGGAAGTGAAGCAACTACAGGAGGCTATGGATCCATTCAATCTTGAATATGCAACCAGTGGCAATTGGTGGAAAGGTAAAGTGACAATACCTAAGTCATTTATGGTTTTGAAAAAGTATTTTCAGGTCACTTGAGTTAAGAAAGAATTTAACAGAATTCACAGGATTTTATAAGATGTAGCTTGGATGATAATGGTATGTGATTAAACGATTTTGTTATTTGCTATGTAATAATATTCTTTTCTACTAAGGTTTTATTTGCATGTTTCTTGGACTTGCAATTGATCTGGAGGTTGTATTTGCTTTTGCTACAGGTTCGTTATATTATTGAGATCTTGGGTTCAATAATTTCCACTATGTAAGCTTCATTTTGTTCGTTGACCTCAACCAGTTACGAGAATATATTTACATCCCACTTGTGGAACTCTCAGTTATTTCAGGGAAATAATTGAAGAAGAAGTTGAAAATAAGCCGAAGAAAAATAATATTATATTATTTTTCACGTTTTGCAGAGTCCAGACTGTTCGAAATCTCTAGGCACACTTCCCAGTGGATGAGTAACTTAGGCTGAGAGTGATAGTGTTTCGTGTGTGAAATTAGCCAGGTGAATGATTATACTCTGCAGATATAATATTTCTAACAACTACTCTGGGCTGTGTAAGAGGTGCAAATAGTATTATTGTGCACACTATCTTTTGAATAATCTAAAAACTTTACCAAAAATGATTTATAGCTTCCCATCACAATAATATAAACGTACTGATAATATATAAATAGTCTGGATATCTCACTCATACCCATCTGAATACAAGATATTCTATATTTTTTTTATGCAGGGTTTTTGGGATGTGAGGCTGTCAGATAATGATATCCATAAGGTACAGATTTCATCTAATCTTCAAACTTAGCAGGGTCCAGTGCCGTACTCATTGAGTATTTTGTGTTATGTTTGGAAACTTTAGCAAGTACAGGGTTAAAGAACACATAGCACTCAAAGGAAGTTGAGCATATCTTGGTATTCGAATCGACAATGAGATAGGCAAGAGATAAATAGCAAATCATACCCCAAGCTTTCAGGAGCATAATCAGTAGCTTCAGCACCAAAGGACAAGTGGAAACAAAGTCAACCAAATCCCATATTTGCAGGCACTTCTCAGCAGTTAAAAGATAAGAACATTGAACACTTGGTAGTTGAATTTTTCTTCAAGAGATGTTGGTTCAAGCCTAAAGGATGCGAAGACAATCTGAAGCATCTTGATGGCATCATTTTCATTTGCAGGGGATAAGATCCCACTCAAGATGTATTCAATATAAGTAAATTTCGACATCAAAATGTAGATCAGTTTACTGGAGTCTTTGTAAGTGATTCTTTGTAAGGTCATTGGAAGTTTGCAATGATGTTACAAGGAACATGCTCCAAGAAGAAATTAAATTCCTAGTGGATGGTACAGCGGAAGACAACAAGGAACATTCTCTAATGAAACTAATACTTTCTTTGTTCAATATTTTATTTTAATTTTATTCATTCCAGTCTATTGTATTATATTTTATTACAATTTTGTTCATTTCAGTCTATGCTATTTTATTCAATTCTATCACATTGTTTTTCGAAATTATAAAAGTAAAGGCATCTTCCTGTTTTTTGAAGTTAGAAATTATAAAAGCGAGGCAGCTTCCCTTCTCTGCCATTAAAGGTATCTTTTGATGCAGAGTAAATATACCATTTTTAAATATTAAAAATTCAAAAATATTATTTAAATGCTCGATCCACAAGTGTCATCCAGCGCATGGATCCACATTAGTAAAGTGGATATAGTTATGACAGGTATATGGTATATGATTTCATATTGATAAAGTATTTCCAGTTAATAGAGGAGTATAATTTGAATTTAAAGTGGTTGTTTTTCCATTTTCAAATAGATATGTAGATACTAAACAATATGCACAGAGATACAACATTCTTTTATAAACTTTTACTTTGGCATTTTATACTTCTTAATCTTTTATCACATAATATCATAATTATAATCGTGAAAAATTAATTAAACTTCAACCTTTACTTTCTCACCCACCACATACGCCCCATAATGATTATATATTTTCAATCTCAACCTCTCCTCAACAACTTTTTACATATGTCCAAAACTATTCGACAACTTTTTGCATAGGTAAAAACAAGGTTTGACATGATCAAATCAACTTCAACTTTCTTTCAAAGTTATGCTTATTCTTAAAATGCCTTTACTATTAAGATATCGATGTCCAATTGTCAATTTGCAAATTGGGTTGTTTTGGTCATTCCTATGAATCTTTATATTTTATCATTTCAATTATATTATTAATAATTATTATTTTAATTATATTATTATTATTATTATTATTATCATTATTATTACTAATTTTTAAATAAATTAATATACATCACAAATTTTAATTGTATTTTATTAAAAATCACATATGAATACAATAAGTATTGGTTTAAGAATATTATATTTTGACTTTCTAATCGCACCATACAATTATGGCTTTCAATGTAGTATCATTCTATATATGTATATTATTCTTTACAAAATATAATATCAATATCATGGTTTCTAATGGAATTAACTTTTTAATAACAACATATCAAAATGTTTTCTAATATTATGTTTTGACTTTTTACAGGATAGTCATGGTGGTTATTGCCTTCGTCACTAGCAAGCTTTGTATATGCTTGGCCATCTATAAAGGTTTCTTGATTTTGGATAAAAAATCAACAATTCCAATTTAATATTCCTATCGGCCTCTCATTGTACCTTTTGGGACAATTGCTAGTATCTATTTAACCTCCTTATCATTAAAATAGATTATTCGAAAAATAAAATTAAAAAATTAATTCAACTAAACCGTAACTCTTCTTTGGGCCGTGGCACAGGTTCCTTTTAAGTTAGATTTGCTTTAAATAAAACACCTTGTATTTTTTAATCACAATATCATATCTATAAATATAATATACATAATATAATATAATATAAATATAATATGAATATAATTCGATCTTTAAGTAGTTTTTTTTAAGTTAGATTTGCTTTAATAAAAACACCTTGTATTTTTAATCACAAATTCATAATAATAATAATATATAATATATAATATGAATATAAATTCGATCTTTAAGTAGTTTTAACAACAGGTAAATATTAAGAACTATGGGGTTTTTCAATTACATCCCACTACTCAACTACATATCGTAGTTTCATTTGGTATAAAAGTCAAAATTATATCAACAGTATAGATAACAGCTAAGTAGCCCGAAAAACAACGATGAAAATTAACCAGTATTATTGTTTCAAATTATAACATACATCCAAAATATCAAGCATTAATGTTTCAGTCATTAGTGCGAGATTTGTGGTTTGAGCTACTTTTGAGCATTTTTGAGTTAGAAAGCAATTTCCTCAGGTGGAGAAAGAAGGGTGAAACTTATGCACTCACCAGTGATTGGATAGATTTTTTGAGGCGGAGACAACTGCGATAGAATGATGTTGTCAAATTTTGGAGACGAGTTCGATGGCATATTCTGTATCACAAGCAGGCACCACTCAGATGTCGTGAATTCTTCTTTAAAGTAACCCAATGCCGCTGGAAGCTCCAATGAATAATAGTTTCATAGTCTTACTAGTGTTTTATTAGCTAGGTTTCGGATTTTTCTCTTTGATGTGATGAGTTTCATGGCCGATTATGTATCACATGCAGGCACCACTCACCACTCAGATATCGTGAATCAACCAACACATCCAGTAGATGCCCCAAGAAACGTCACAATAAAGTCATGGTCTAAGGAGACAGAGCATGAATTCACACATAAAATACGATTTGGTGCTATTCTATTCATCACACAAAACATGATGCTTATAATGAACCCCATGAAGAGTATTTAACCTTTTCCAACTAGCTACTTGCCTTGACATGCAACCACACACTAAAAGTCATCTATCACTTAGCATGAACACTCAAATACTCAATCACTCAATTAAC
Source organism: Pinus taeda (assembly GCA_000404065.3). Lineage (NCBI taxonomy): Eukaryota > Viridiplantae > Streptophyta > Pinopsida > Pinales > Pinaceae > Pinus > Pinus taeda. The sequence goes on from APFE031140128.1 coordinate 46,133, forward strand.
TGACTCTCTATGTTTACCAACTCCTCTAAGAGTAATTATCTTATTTTAACAAGTCCTCTATCCAAGCCATTATCATAATAAAAATCCCATGATTCATATTTTTACTACTTATTCTACTTATATCTATTGCACTTAGTTTAGTAAACTTGAGGGTAGTGGAAATCCCTATTCTTCTAAAATTCTTTGAATAAAAATGACGTTGTATGGTGGACCTTGCCACCACCCTCGTTAATTTTATTGAACCCGTTGCAATAGAATATATAGATGTAGAGAAGATATCAATCACGGGATTGCAAAGAAGGGCATTCATCAACGGTCATGACATCATCCACTGTCATGACTGATTGTCATTTGTTTTTGGGCATCAGTGGGATGATGTGACTGATTGTCATTTGTTTTTGGGCATCAGTGGGATGTGTTGGATAATGTTGTAATTGTATGCATAGCCATAGCCAGAGAAATTGAGGGCTGGAATGATGCCTTTGCTATTTCGGAGTGGCAAGTACATGAAGCAGAACAATAGGCGGGACATAATTCTTTGGTCCTTGGAAAGGATCTTTTGCTGATCAAAGATATAATTCTTGATAAATTCCCAGTAGCTTCTGGTATTCAAATTGTGGATATATTAGAGTACATTGTTGCTATGTTTAAAAGTTTTTCTAAGAAAGAAAATTGTGCTTAAAGATAATGGTAAAAAAAAAGGAAATCGTGCCATGTTCACTTCAGAATCGCTCAGCTTCCGTTGGAAATCAGTGTCGCCTTGTTCAAAAGTGGAGGACTAAAACCCTATGTTGAAGTTCCTCATAACATCTTGAAATATTGATAACTTTTTCCAGCATACCCACGTCATACGGGTAGGGCTCTTCACTTACAGCGGGCATCTGAAATTCATTGTCATAAACGTCGGGAAAGGAGCCAGGTTGGCTATAAGGTTGTCCTCTATAATAAATATAAGGATCAGGCTGAGTGTACGCATGATCTTGCAGAAAAGAGGTCGATGGGCCGAGATGTTGTAGAAAAGATGTTGATGGGCCAAGATGTTGCTGAGGTGGTGGAAAAGGAGCTGATGGCCCAGATGTCGCTGGGCTTTTCCTATTTCTGTGACCATAGCAATATTAATGTGGTCTGACATGGGGCTGATATAAGACGATACAACACGCCGCTATTTTTTTTCTCTCTCGTCACCTAGCAGCGTATTGTATCGTCTTATATCGACCCCATGTTAGACCACATTAATATTGCTATCTTCGCAGAAATAGGAGTCGCCGATGTCGCTGATGGGGCTGAACAGACAACTATGGGTTGGGATGTTGCTGAGGGGGATGAAAAGACAAGGATGGGTTGGGATGTTGTTGAGGTGGCTGAAAAGACAAGAGTGGGTTAAAATGCTGTTGATGTGGTGGATACGATGAGGAGGAGCAGAGCCACCAACCCCCAAATCAGAATCCAAGATTTCAGCAATCCTCATCGTATCCACCACATCAGCAGCATTTTGACCCACCCTCGTCTTTTCAGCCACCTCAACAGCATCCCAACCCATCCTGGTCTTCTCAGCCCCCTCAGCAACATCCCAACCCATACTTGTCTTTTCAGCCACCTCAGCGACATCTAGGCCCATCAGCACCTTTTCCACCACCTCAGCGACATCTTGGCCCATCAACATCTTTTCTGCAATATCATGCGTACACTCAGCATGATTCGTATATTTATCATAGAGGATAGCCTTTTAACGAACCGATGGTTCCTATTTGTGAGACTATTACATATTTAATGCCCCCTGACATGGGGCTTTATAACACCATATAACACGCCGCGTGTTTTTTTCTCTCTCATCACCGTGCGGCGTGTTATATGGTGTTATAAAGCCCCCATGTCAGGCGGCATTAAATATGTAATAGTCGCACAAATAGGAACTAGCGAACCTGGCTCCTTTCCCGACATTTATGACAGTGAATTTCAGATGCCTGCTGTAACCCTACCCATATGATGTGGGTATGATGAGTGACACAATTTAATTAATAAAGTTAAACTATAGGTACAACTGCTATACACTTGTCTATTACCTTGAATATCAAAGTCAATCTATTGCTAACTTGCTTTAGTTTGGGTAAAATTGTCTGATTGTTAATATAAAGTTTCTAATTGCACAAAGTTCTATTCCTATTGTTCAGTGTTATCTTAAAGTTTTCTGAGATATGTCTACAACCGATACATATCTGCCTTCCATACAAATTCAAAATTGCTGAGGCTAAAAGCATAGTGTATGCTTTCTATATTCACCAGAATGTTTATCTTAGCCGGAGAATGTAAGGCAAAAAAATTGCAAATCACAGAATGTAAACAGGGAGAATCACTCAAAACTCATAAGTAGGGAATAGCCAAAATTAGTAATAATCTAGAATCGCGTTCAATACATGGATAACCCTCACAGGAAAAAATAGAGAATTCCACCAGAATCCTGGTGGGCCAGAAAATTCAGAGGAACTTCTAGTCAAACGCTACAGAAAGAGAAATGAACTGAGCGAACCAAAACTGGAATAGAGGTACTGAACTCGTAGCCAAAGTCCTGGCCGTAAAGATGGAGGGCGATATATTTGATTAATCAGTATTATGTCTAATACGTATCCCATTCAACACTGATCACTAGTAGATAGAGCCCATTTAGAATTAGCCCAAATTAATACAGTTATACCTAGGAATTTCAATTTCTGAAAAATTGAATATTAAAAATCAACTTCGCAAACCATCAAACCCGGTATGATGTGGATATCAAACACTGACCTCACATAAACAATAAAAGATTTGGAATATGAAATAACCAATTAAAAAAATCCTTCAAGAGAGTAACAAATAGTATTAAAAATAAACTGCACTAATGGGTATCGACTGCTGACCTTAAACAGCATTGGCGGTGTTCCTCGCGACCTCACCTGTCAGGACCTACAGTTCGTGCGACGGGCAGGGCGACTCCACCATGCGAAGTGCGTGCGAAACATGAAACGAAATGAAAGTTGGGCAAGTTTATAAGGTGTTGGGAAAGTTGAGGGGGGCGGTTCGATGAGTTGGGCAGGCCGACCATCCTTTGGGCGAGACAACACATTATGAACGAGTCAGTCAGGCGTTTGGTGTGGGTCGGCCGGGTGACACAACTCGCCACCCGCCCGCATATATTGGAGGGTGTTTGGAGGAAAAAGATCATCAAGCATTTGATCAACAATGTGAACTCATTCAAAAAAGTCATTCGGACAGTCGTTCGGGAAAATCATTCAGACGGTCGTTCGGGAAACTTGTTTGGACAGTCGTTCAGGAAAGTCGTTTGGATAGTTGTTCAGAAAACTCATTCAGGCAGTCATTTGGGAAAGTCGTTCAGGAAATTTGTTCAGAAAGGTCGTTCAGGCAGGTCGTTCGGAAAGTCGTTCGGGCAGGTTGTTAAGGCAGGTCATTCGGACAGTCGTTCGGGCAGGTTGTTCATGCAGGTCGTTCGGACAGTCATTTGGGTAGGTCGTTTGGGAGGTCGTTCAGGCAGTCGTTCAGGAGGTCGTTCAGGCGACCCAGGCGAGGTCGTGTGGCGACCCGGGTGAGGTCATTCGGGTGACCCGGGTGAGGTCTTGTGGTTACTCGGGTGAGGTCGTTTGGGCGAACCGAGTGAAGTCGAGTGGCGACTCGGGTGAAGTCGTGCGCCGACTTGGACGAAGTTGAACGGGTGAACGATGGGCGTGCGGACAGGCGGCCGGGTGAGGGGGCATCGTGCACAATGAAACGGTGAAGTGTTGAGATTGTGAACGGAGGTGTGTCTCGGTTGGAGGCGCCCGAGTTGCGGAAATGACATGATGGTGCGACGAGGTGAATGAAGGGTTGGTGAGTCATGTGGCAACCGTGCGAAGGTGTCGACGAGCTGGGAAACCAAGTTTGCCGATGTTGTGAAAATTTGGCTAAGTGTAAATTTGGGTTTCCCAAGATTTAACTTACACATTGTAAAAATGAAAGATTGTATAATATATTGTTGGGCAGACTCATATTGTAGGGAGTTGCCCCTCCCCTTTATACTTGTTGCAATTCTTGATGTTCTTGTTATATAATTGCTATGGATAATGAATGAGTATGGGCTTCATTAAGTATAAAGCATAATTGCATAATACTTGGTTGAGAATCACAAAATAAGTAGGAGAAAGTGTATTTAGGCGTAGTCCATGTGCACGAGTATTGTTAAAAAGAAAGTGTACGGTGGTGCCGCACCTCGCCGGCACGGTTGAAAGACCACCGTAGGCTTGGGGGCGTAACAGTTGGTATCAGACCTAGTGTAGCTTGCAGATGAAAGCTGATACGCAACCTGAGAGTTGGTATCATAGCTTTGGGTTTCAGCAAGGTTGCTCGTGACAGTGGAAACAGGTACTTGCAGGTGAAGGAAGCTAGTTTCACATACAACTGGAACAAGGGCCGGTTCATGGTTGCAGGGGACTTGGTGAAGCTAGTAAAGGTTGGAACCGGGTGTCGTAGAGCTGGGCAGGCTGTACTACGTGCTGGTCATACGATTTGGGCACTTGTCAGGTGGGCAAGTGGGACTGCGTTTGGGCAGGTATACACGCTTTGGGCATCTGTGGACCAAACGAAGTACGAACCGGGAAAGGCGAAGTACAAGGCATGGCAGGTTTGGAAGAATGCGAAGGGAAGCTCTTGCTTACCTTATACAGGTTGAAGTGGTTGAAAGAGGAGAATCCCCGTGTTCGAGAGAAGCTTGCAGTCTTGGAGAAGAATGTTGAAGATGAGCTTCTTCAACTTGGTTGGACAATGGAGCAAGTTGAAGTTGCAGATTGTGCAAACAAGGAAGAGGAAGCTGTGATAGTTGAAGATGTTACAGACATGACCATGATGGAGGATGAACTTGAGATTGATCAAGTTGGACCAGGATCATGTAGTTTGCAGACATGTATGGATGAGGGTACTCTCATGGAGGAACCTCATGATGATGATGTAAGTAAATTTCATGCATGTGTTTCACTTGAGAATTTGGTAGATGGACAGTGTGCAGGGAAGGGCAAAGCCAGTTTGCCGATGCTAGGGAACATCTTATCGTGGATGTTTATGATGAGACCTTGTATGGAGAAGCAAGAATTGTTGAGTGTTGCAAGACTTGTTGGGGTTGTTTGTGACCTTATGGTGGAAGGTACAAATGCCCGTGACAAGGGTGGGACTTGATGATCGTTGTCGAGGATTGGGTCATGCTTTAGTCACATTGGCTAAGTGCCTGGCATGACTCATGGACAGATTGGAGGGCACACACTTGAGTTGCATGGGTGGACTTCTCATGGCCGAGACCAAGAGCAAGTCTTGGTGGTACCTTTGGTGGAGGAGCTATGATGGAGAGACTCATGTGATGATGATATGGTTGGGTGACCGAGTTCACTAGAACGAAGATTGCAGCTTGGATAAGGATGACTGATGGTTGTGATGGGTCTACTTGGTTGGACTACATGGCAACTTAGTCATGGACATCAGGTTGGAGACATGGAGCATGGCAGTCTTAGGCAGGGACATATTGTGGGTGCACTTGTAGAGATGTCACTTATGGGCATCCAATGAGGTGTGCCAAGGGATGGATGTTGTGCAAATGGATTTGCTAGTGTGACATGGAGACTTATTACTTATGAGCCGATGGAGAGGTTGTGCACTCTTGTACAATAAGGCCATGGACTTGGATGGAGTTGTGAGCAGACTATGGGGCATTCTTACTACATGGAGAGCTAAGGCATCTTGCAGAGACCTTTGGGCCGAGACTTGTATGCTTGCTAAGATGTTGGCTGGAGATGGCTTATGGAGCTCATGATGACATGAGGTTGTTGTGACTTTTGGGGACTTCATATATGGTGGACTTAGAGGATCTGACGCATTGAGGAGCTGAGGTCAGAGACTTTGATGCAGGATGGGGTGCATACTTTCAAGTACATGTATGGGGATGGCTTGAAAGAGTGACTTGATGTAGAGGATAGATATGAGACACTTTGAGGTGATGGAGTTACGATGATGATGGTGCCTTGGTGGCAACACTTGGGCATGGGCTGAGCCGAGACTCAACTACTTTGGACAGCATGTTGCAGATGAGATGATGGCTACTTCATGGACCTGAGCATGGCTTACTTGTATGGATATGGATTCTTGATCGAGTTCATGATCTGACAGGATTTTTTGAGAAACGACTGATGGTGGCATGAGGATGTGCATTCTCATGGTTTGAGCGTGACAGTTGGACTCGCCATCCAACTAGTTCAGACATGGGGGTTAACAGTGTGCAGAGATGTGTTAGCATTTGTTGGAGTATCATGGCAGCAGTTCACATGGGGATGACACATGATGAGGTCGACACGATATGTTGCAGTAGGCATGTAGCTTGAGATGGAGGGACCAACCTTCCACGATGGGGCAACGTGTGGAGATTGTGACATGGTGGTTGATGGTCATGGATTGAGAGGATTTCCGATATATGACATACTGATGGGGTGTATACCTTGGTATGGTGATCTTGGTGACAGATGGTTGTCGGGATGAGATATTTTCGAGGACGACAATGACTTCTAGTGGGGGAGGATGTCAGGACCTGCGGTTCGTGCGACGAGCAGGGCAACTCCACCATGCGAAGTGTGTGCAAAACATGAAACAAAATGAACCTTGGGCGAGTTTATAAGGTGTTGGGCGAGTTGAGGGGGCAGTCCCATGAGTTGGGCAGGCCGACCATCCTCTAGGCGAGACAACACATTATGAACGAGTCGGCTGGGAGTTTGGTGTGGGTCGGTCGGGTGACATAACCCACCACCCGCCCGTATATATTGGAGGGTGTTTGGAGGCAAACGACCATCAAGCATTTGATCAACAAGTTCGAACATGGAGTTCTGAAGTGCGTGGATGAGCCCGCATGACGGGCGGAACTCAGGTGAGAACTCATTCAAGAAAGTCGTTCGGACATTCGTCCGGGGAAATTGTTCGGATAGTCGTTCGGGAAACTCGTTCGGACAGTCGTTTAGGAAAGTCGTTCGAGAAGCTCGTTCAGACAGTCATTCAGAAAACTCACTCGAGCAGTCGTTCAGAAAAGTTGTTCAGGCAGGTCGTTCAGGTAGGTCGTTCGGAGAGTCGTTTGGGCAGGTCGTTCAGGCAGGTCGTTCGGACAGTCGTTCGGGAGGTCATTTAGGCAGGTCGTTTGGGCGACCCAGGCGAGGTCGTGTGGCGACCCGGGTGAGATCATTTGGACAGTCGTTCGGGCAGGTCGTTTGGGAGGTCGTTTAGGCAGGTCATTCGAGAGGTTGTTCAGGCGACCCGAGCGAGGTCGTGTGGCGACCTGGGTGAGGTCGTTTGGGTGACCCGGGCGAGGTCGTGTGGTGACCCGAGTAAGGTCGTTCGGGTGAACTAGGTGAAGTCATGTGGCGACCCGGGTGAAGTCGTGCAGCGACTTGGGCGAAGTTGAATGGGTAAACAAGTGGATGTGCAGACGGGCAGCCAGGTGAGGGCGCGTCGTGCACGACAAAACGGTGAAGTGTTGAGAATGTGAACGGAGGTGTGTCTCGGTTAGAGGCGCCCGTGTGTGGCGACTTGGAGGCGCGCCCGAGTTGGGCAAACGACACGATCGTGCAACGAGGTGAACGAAGGGTTGGTGAGTTGTGCGGCGACCGTGCGGAGGTGCAGACGAGCTGGGGAACCGAGTTTGTCGAAGTTGTGAAAAATGGCTGTGTAAATTTGGGGTTTCCCAAGATTTAACTTGTGCATTGTAAAAACGAAAGATTGTATAATATATTGTTGGGCAGACTCATATTGCAGGGAGTTTCCCCTCCCTTTATACTGTTGCATTTCTATTATATAATGTTGTGGATAATGAATGTGTATGGGTGTTCATTGGTATAAAGGATAACATAATAATACTTGGTTAAGAATCACAAACTAAGTAGGAGAAAGTGAATTAAGGCGTAGTCCATGTGCACGAGTATTGTTAAAAAGAAAGTGTTTGGTGGTGCCGCACCTCGCCGGCTCAGTTGAAAGACCACCGCCGCCGTTGGTGTCGTGACAGTCCTCTTTCTAAGCAAAACTATTTCTAAAACTAAATCTAATATCTAACTATTTCTAAATTTGCTCCTTAACGTCGCAAGCATTCAGTGTTTTTCTGAGTGGAGTCGATTGGCTGTCTTCCGTCTTTGGTTGAGTTAAGCAAACAGAATCGGCAAGAGCTAGCATTATCCTCTCAGTAAAATTGATGATATACTTGAGAGTCATCCAATGACTGTGTGGCATTACCATGTATACCTGGTAATAATCCCATTTCAACTTGGTTAACCCTTGGACTGCTTCTGCTTTTCCTTTAGTTTTCTGATTCCAGTTTGTTTCTATTGCTCCTTTCTTGCAATTTTCGGGACTTGCAGGTGATTGAGTAATTAGGAGCCTTCCTTTTCAAGCAAGTTTTCTCAGCGATGTGCGATTCGGAAACTGCCTCTATTTCTTGATTCAGGCTTCTCTGATGCATTTTTTGCTTCTTGCGCCTTTTTCTCTTATTGGGTATAAAACTCAAAATTTGTAAAAATAGTGATTCTGTGAGTTCCTGACCCTGAGCGTTAAGCTGTCTATTTCTGTTATCAGCATCATTCAGTACCCATTCAACCATGGTTGTATATGAGAAATGTGTGATGGATGCCTCAGAAGAGTTCTGCGGCTCTTTCTCTCCCTTAAGTGGATTAGGTGTGCCTTCCGAAATGGGCATTGGAGTACTGCCTTTCCTCCTCATAGTTTTCTGCATACTGCCTTGTATAACGCTTTGTCCTTCGTTCTTGCAGTTTACATTTGAAATGGAAGTAATGATAAAAATAATGACAAGAAAACTTTAAATGCCGAAGATATGCAAAACATGCCACCTTTCGTGAACTAGTTCTTCGAAAAACACAACACCATACTTCATTAACAATTGGCAACAACTCATTAATTCCCATTAAAATGCATGACCAGTTCTTGGCTTAGAAAAAGTTTTCTCGAATAATGAGCCAGAACCAACTGCGATGGAGAGGTCCTACGATTTTGCTTTGCGATATCGCAGATCACTGTACCGCAATATCGCAATTTCATCATGTTGTTCTATCGCAAGGTCGCAGTATCGCAATATCGCAACATCGCAACTTCACAGTATCGCAGTATCGCAATATCGCAGATCACTTAATTGTTATAATCCTATGTGTAATTCATGTGATTTTTGCGATGCACATTATGTGATATCGCATATCGGTGATTTTAAAGTTTTTCAATGTGAGTGTTTCTTTAATGTATGCGATGCGATGAAGTTTCGCGTCGCAATCTCGCGTTTTTTATCATTTTAACTCATTAGAAGGTACCTTATCATTCTTTGAGCTATGCAATATCTCTTAAGGAGTGAATTTACTTTCTTCATTATGAAACTTAGGTTGTTAGATTCTTCAAAGGTATTTTCCTAAGTCCATGATGTTGTAAGTTTCATCTAAAAGGAAATATAACACTAATTGATTTTTTTTAATTTTTTACTGAGAATCCCCACTTATTTAGTATTAGCAATAACACTTCATAAGGAGGGGGGTTGTTGGTGGCCACAACACCTCTATCCGTCTATACCATAATCCATAATGATATGTTCCTCTAGGGTATCTCAATACATTCTTTGTCGCCTTCCAAAACATCTTGGTAGGTTGAACCATCACTTGACTCAGCTGGTTCACCGCATAGCACAAATCTGGTCGTGTGTTCACTAAGTACATCAGTGAACCCACAAGCTACCTGTACATAGTAGCCTCCACTACTTCTCCTGAAGTAGCATCCTCCTTCCTCCAATTACCAGCTAGAGGAGTCTGCATGAGCTTGCAATTATCCATGTGGAATCTCCTAAGTATCTCATTGGAATACTTGCCCTAAGACACAAACAACTCCCCATCCTTCTGCCATTCTTCCATGCCAAGGAAGTAATGCATGAGACCCATGTATTTCATCTCAAATTATCTTGCAAGGTCCTCTTTACAAGACACGATCAAGTGATCATCAACATAAACATAAAGTACAATGATCAACAGCTTACCTTTCACCACGATGTTGTACAAGTTCGCATCCGCTTCACTCTTTGTGAAGCCCAACCCGGTGAAGTAGTTGTCTATCCTGGTGTACCAAGCACGAGGTGCTTGCTTCAACCTGTACAACGCTCTCTTGAGTCGGCACACATGCGACTCACGATCGAAGGTCTCAAAACCTTCAAGCTGCATTATGTACACCTCTTCCTCAATCTTGCCATTGAGGAATGCAGTCTTCACATCCATCTGATGGATCTTCCAACCAATTTGTGTTGATAGTGCCAACATAGATCTGATAGAAGAGTACCTTGCGACAGGAGCAAAAGTCTCATCATAGTCAATCCCCTCGACCTGTGAAAATCCATGGGCAACAAATCTTGCCTTATTCTTCTCTACACTACCATCAACAGCTTGCTTTACCTTGTAAAGCCAACGGGAACACACAACTTACTTGTTCTCTAGTCTTGGAACCACGTCCCAAACACTGTTATGAACTATGGAGTCATACTCCTCCACCATAGCATCAACCCAAATCGGTTACTGCACTGCTTCCTTAAAGGAAGATGGCTTGATCTCAACAAATTTACCAGCAAGGGCCATGTATCCGACCTCCTCTTTCTGTGCTGATAATATGGTGCTCCCACATTCTCTCTCGCATCCTTAAAAAATCTATCAACTTCTCTTATGCACTTCCATCCATCTCTGGAAGACTCTACTTGAGTGGATGTCTCCACTCCTGGAACCTCTGCATGCGGCTACTCTTCATCAATCTGAGGCTCCTCCTTCTTAGGAACCAACAGTTCCTCCACAACCTGTAGCTGGAGCTCCCTCTCAAGGGAAACTCACATGGCCTTCTGCTCATCAAACTTGAGATCTCTGCGAACCACTGCCCTTTGACTGGCAGGCAAGTACACTTGATAGTTGTGAGGTGTATCAGTGTACCCCACAAGTATCCCCAACTCTATTTTCGGCTGAAGCTTCTTCCGTGCAACCTTTGTCACATGGCAATATACCGATGAGCCAAAGATCTTGAAGTGACCCACATCTAGTCTCTTACCAGAGAAAGCTTCCTCTAATGTCTTCATCCCAAGTATGCGATGCGGGCTTCTATTCTGCAAATAGACCATTGTGTTGCATGCCTTAGCCCACAAGTGAAGTGGTAGGCTTTGGTCATGCAGCATTGCCCGTGCTGCCCCTATAATAGTCTTGTTCTTCCTCTCAGCCACCCCATTCTGTTGTGGGTTATGAGGTGCCATCAACTCTCGTTTAATACCTTCTGCTGCACAGAAGTCCTTAAACTCTTGATAGACATATTCTCCACCGTTGTTGCTTCTCAAGGCCTTGATATTCTTCCCTGACTCTTTCTCGACCCTTTGAACTCACAAAACTTTGTGAAGGTTTGGTCCTTCTTCTACATGAAATAAATCCAACATTTACGAGAATACTCATCAATGAAAATAAAATAATATCTTTTCTTCGTTGTGGATTCCGTTGAGAATGGTCCACACACATCAGTATGAACTCGCTCTAAGATAGCCTTTGCTTGATTGTCTCGATCATGAAAGGAAGACTTGGTGTATTTTCCCAAGGTACAACCTTTGCATGTGTCAACTTGCTCAAGTTTACCCTTGGGAAGTCCTGTAGATATCTGTTGCATTATCTTCAAAGCCCTATGATGCAAATGGCCCAACCGCCTTTGCCACAACTCATAAATGTCTTGGCTTTGCACCAATTCTGCTTTTGTACTCAATGTTGCACAATCATCTACCTCTAGTTTATAGAGATTCGTCACTTGAATCCCTATCCTCTTGGCCTGAACCATGGCTATGTGTCTTAGGAATGCATTTTCTTTACTAAAGACAACATCGTAGCCTTTGTCCTCCAACATCGCGACCGATACCAAGTTCTTCTTCAGTCCAGGCACATACTTCACATCTATCAAGGTGATAGGAGCTCCATGCTCCCTCTAAAAAGCAATTGTGCCCACTCTTGAAACATTATACCTTCCGTCATCACCCATCTCTATTCACATCTTAATGTCTTTCTCCACCAAGGCACTGAATAAACTTTTATCACCGGTCATGTGGAATGAGGCTCCATTGTCAAGATACCAGACATAACCCATCATCGATGACACCACACATGCGATGAGGGTAAAGTCCATTTCGAACTGAGAGGCTAATGCCTCACCTTCCAATCCTTCCGAGGATCCCTTCTTGGAATTCTTCGATGGGAAATTAGTTGCATAATGTCCCATCTGGTGAAAAGTAAAGCATCTCACTTTAGACATGTCACCCTTCTTCCCTCCACGAGAAGAATTCAATTTGGAATGAGAAGCCTTCCCCTTCCCTTTCCTTGCCTTACTTGCTAAGGCCAGATTTTCTTCATCATAATTCTTGGATGAAGAACCATCTCGTGTGTTCCTCCTGATCTCCTCCTGCATGATATCCGACCACAGTCGTTCCCAATTCGACACTTTCTCCCTTCCATTCACAGAGTCCTGGTAGCTATTCCAACTCTTTGGAAGGCCAAGGAAAGTGAGGCTCACCATATCATCATCGGCAGTAGTTATTCCTACACTTCCAAGCTCATCTCTACAGGTGGTGAGCTTGTTCAGATTTGTGGAAATAGTATCACCCTTATCCATCTTGATTCTTCGAAGCTTATTCTTGAGCGCCAATTTCCTTTGGTCGCTACTATTCTTGTAGAGGTCCTTCAATGTCTTCCACATTGAAAATGGAGTATCCTTCCCATGGAGACTCGAGACAATATGGTCTCGAACTCCCTCAAGGATGATCTGTCTTGCCTTCGCCACACACTTCTTCCACTTAGCCAACTCTTATGCATTAGTTGAAGTTGGCTTTAGGATTTCTTGATCAATGAATTCCTTCAAACCATTGTCTTCTAATACAGCCTCCATTCTATCTTTCCATGCTATGTAATTCGATCTACCTTCCATGGCATACTTGAGTCTTAAGCCATAGAACACCATTGGCCAACCTTGAAGTATGATATGAATTCGATTTTCATCTGCAACCTCGAACTTCAAACTTCGAATTCTCTTCTCAGTATATTGTTCACAACTCTAATACCATGTAGAAAATATGATGTACGTTAACCCGATAATGCAATATAAATCAAAGCAGAATACACTAACCTACTTATACTATCAATTTTCGAAAGCTTAAAGATCGAGCTAAACAATATAACCAAAAGAAGAAGAATCAATCGCACAATACACATGAAAATACTTTGGGGAAAGCCTCAGCTAAAAACCCCACTATCTGTATTATCATACAAGGTGGAAATACACATGAATTATACAAAGCCTTAGCTCTCACAGCTATCCAGCTCTCAGTACAATCCTCACAAATACTCACAGGCAATCTTGGCTTCTCTCCATCCTTCCTCTCTACCCTCCAAGCTCCTATTTCCTTACATTGTTCCTTTGGGATGATTCACCTTCAACCAAGTAGAACACTCTTTCACACACTGTCAGAACTATGCAATCCTCAAGGAATTATGCCTTGACTGCATGCATGAGTTTTCTTTATAAGAAAATGCATGTAACTGATAGTAAATTGTCTTTGACTTTAATCTCAACTGGGTCTTTTTCAGAATAGACATGCATGAGTTTCTGATGAGGGAATCTTCAGTTAATTGGAGTAGCACTAGTTGAGTGCATGCATGCATCAACTGACTGTTAACTCACCATTAGTTCCTCAAACAGTTTGGAACTAATTTAACTAAACTCAGTAAACTGAGTTAACGAATTACAACTCAAATATAACTCAATCTTATCTCCTTAATTTAAGGGATAACTATTGCATGACTTCAGAAAGACTTCTAACTTGAATTTCTCCAACTAATTAATTCAAAATGAATTAATTAATTATTTCCAAGTAGCTGTTAAGACTAAATTTGATTTTAATTCAAAATTTAATTCAAGGACAAATTGAATTGGAATATTCTTGTTACCATATTTCAACAAACCCTCAGTAATTTTTCTTCACTTCCTTGACTGATTCTGACAGTCAATTTAATTTCTTCAAGCATGGTATCTTCATGCTTTTCATTTTCCTCATCAGCATGTCCGGCCTAGAAACTTGCAGTATTCTTCTATTCTAAAACTGACTCTTCAACTTGAAACATGTTTGTCTCATTTCATCAAAACATGTAATCATAAAACAATTATCAGAATTAAAAATATAAGGCCTCATTACCTCTTCTTCCTTTGGAAATATTTCAGTATGCTGCTCTAACTTTTCCTTCTCTATCAGCACATCAGTATGCTGATTCAACCTCTTTAAAGAATTCTCCAAAGGACTCTCAAAATTGTCAGCAAGTCTCTCTTCCACACCATCTGCTTCAATGATGTCTTTCTGCTCTTGTCCACTGTAGTGAACTGCTTCGTCTGCAATCACACTGTCATACTCTGAGTTTTCCATCAAATATTCTAGCAATTCAATTTCTCTTTGACACTTCATAAGTACTTCATCATCACCTATAATTCCTGCATTTATGCACAAATTATCAGTTTGAAAATTATAAGGTTCAACAGTCTCAACTGTTGCTTCACATATCAGTTCTTCAGCTTCACATATCAGTTCTTCAGACTGAATCTCATCTCCTTCTTTCACAAGAAATTGTCCCTGTGTTTTAACAGCTTCAAACATCAATGTATTACTAAATTATTTATGCTGCCATAATTCACTGCTTTTCTCATTCAAGAGACATTCTCCATCATTCTTTACTTCAGAGTATTTATCTTCTAAAAGATACTCTTCCATAATTTTGACAGTCTCAAAAGATTGCTCATCCTCTGGAAAACCTATAATCACATCAAAATTATTAGATTCAAATATACAAGGTTTTACATCCTCCTGTTGATCTAAATTTGTCCAACAGTTCAGAAAATCATCAATAATTCCTTCTTCAACAAAGTAAACTTCTTGTTGTCTTGAATTCGCACAATGGTTCATAAGATCTTTCACAGATCTCCAGTATTCATCTTCACCCAGAACTTCACCTTGCTCTACTTCACAAATGGAAACATCCATTTTCAACTCAACTTCTCTGAGTTCTTCAGACTTTAATTTAACATTCATTACCTGTTCAAGCTTCATTAAATCTTATGGTAACTACATATTCACCTGCTAATTTCTCTTCTCTGTAGCCTCTGCCACTTTACTTTCTTCCTTATGACATAACCATGCTTCTGGTCATCCTTATTCATCTACAACATCTTCATCAATATCTCAAGATAAACTACAATCTCAGCCTTCTCTCTCTCATATTCTTCTTCACTTAATTGTCTATGTAGGCCATTTGCCTTGGCATCCTCTTTCTTCACCTTTATTCTATTGTGGCCTTTCTCGGAACCTTTATTATCTCTGTTATGACCATCAATAGTCATCTCCTTCTCTATCTTCATGAGTTCCTCACTCACTTACTATGAACTATATTAAAGCCTCTACAACAGCGAGTCCTCCCTACTATCACTTACCTCACCAAGCTCTCCTTTGTACTTGGTCTTTTGGCAAGCACTTGGTTCTCTATTCTCTCGAACCTCTTTGAGCACTTCTCTCTACTCCTTCTAGGCTTCAACTCATCTGCACCTTTTAAGAACACAATTGTCCTCTTGTATTTCAATCACAAATGAAATGCTACGTTCTGGCCACCTCTTCTTTCACTCAGAAATTCTTACCAGCTTTCTTTATTACTGCTTCTTCTTTTTTGCTGAGATACCTTCTTTTGTCTACAACCTAAATTCTGCAACCACAATATTAAAACAAAAATATATCATCTCACCTTCAAGATCTCTGCATGATTTTGTTCTACCATTCACTTGCACTTTGAATGGATTGTTCTTTCTTTCTTTGCATCTATAAAATATGCTACACTTTATCTCTGTGTGCCTACTATTTTTCAGATTTAAAATCTGATCTCCTCTTGCCTCTATACATACCTCCAAAACGTAACTCTGTTCTAAATTTTCTCAAAGAATTTTTCACACAGAATTTCCTTGTTCAGCTCCAATACCAAAACTGGTGCAGCCTAAAACACATCTACCCACAGAATGCAAATAAAACTACATGTCACACTATTTCCTAGGAATTTTAATATTCCTACTTAGTAAAACCTTCTTAAACCAAGGTTTCTTAATTAAATTCTTAAGCAGAAGCTATTTAATCACATGTTAATCAGATTATACCCGTGGATTTTCTTACCATCCGATCCACAACAAACCCGACTATTCACCATCAACCGCGTGTTGCACAACTGACGTATTTATTTCAACACTTGACTTTTGGAGCTCCAAATTACCATTGTTGATCTGTCCCGTCTTATCCAATGGTTATCACGACTTATCACACGCCAACTATCTCGAGCGATCTCCACTGTATATTTCATTTACCTCAATCCAACGATGATCATGTAATCTCACACGATTACTAGCACGATACATAACAAGTTGAGAGCGCCTAAGATAAGCGGTTTTACTGCCCCACCGATGTGCTATGTGTCAACCCCTCAGGTTAATCGCGTGAATTTGTAAAATACTATTTACCATTTTGAGACCACGTGAGATACTACTTACCACTGTCATAGACCGCTCCATTATTCTGTGGTCACGTGGCTTAATCTAATCCCTTCACTTCTCGACTTTATTTTGCACGATAAGATCTCCGTCGATCCTATTCTATCAATCTTGTCCATTGATCTAACTGATCCAACAATTCCTCTGCACGGTTACTTCATTTCTTCCTCCTTTCCTTTCTTCATCTTTATGGAATTCCTCAGTGTTCTGGTCTATTCATTCGACTCACCTATATGATTCTTTATGCATTTGTTCTTTCTGAGATTATTCAATCACTTCTGATTGATGTACTCCTCCTTTGTGCACTGTCCTCTCTTTGTTCTTCTATGGTTTAAGTTTTCTCTAGGGTTTCTGGTCTTTGGTTGTTCATCAACGAACTTCCTCCTGAACTTACTTCTACGTACTTTTAAGCACTATCACATTTGAACTCCAACTTTGATCCTTCAATCTGATTTAAACGATCATACCACTATCCTTCATTATCCACCTCTACGTTCTGCTTTAATTCCACCTGCATACATATACTATGTAGAAATTACTCTAATTCACACATAATTTATAATTCCATTAATCAATACACACCACACAACTCAGGAATCGAATTCTTTATATTTATAAAAAATTATTTACATAACTAATCTCTCTCTCTGGCCTGATTTTCTAATCAGTGGCCTTTCTCCTTTCCTTCCAGTAGGCTTACAGTCAAACCCTATCTAATATTTGAACTATGATTCTCACTCTAACTCACTAACTAATTCGCGCTATGCCTTTTAGGCTTACATGCATACAAAAGGTTTTGTAACCCATTTCGGTTCAAATCCTTAATCTTTTGAACTAAATCCTGAATATCCTCTAAGTCCACTTTTGACTCAACTAATCCCTAAGGATCCTCTCTAGTTCCACAAACCATGAAGCAAATTCCTAATCTAAGATTTACAATTGATTTCCAAATCTCTCATTCCATAGGAATCTTAACTATCCTAAATCTCTCATGTTGTCCAACATTTGGGAACATTTACAATATTCCTCACAATATCTAATTAATTCCTATTTTTAATATCTCTCACAAACTTACTTACAAACCTTAATAATTACATTAATTCAATACTCAGGAAACCAACTTCCTTGAAAACACAAGACCCCCTATGTCTACTAAAATACAATGAAATTGTTGAGTTGGATGCTCCCGCATCACATACAATTGGAAGCTATAAAAAAAATTGAACACATGTTCTCAGTTGGTGCTAATATGGACATCTCAAACTAGCTTTGGGGGACTGAAGCTTCCCCTCGCATGTTTGATGAGGCCTCAAATGGAAATCTAGGGAGACCAGTAACTTTGGAAGAAATTTCTATCGTCCTGAAGTCCTTCAAAAAGGATAAGTTCCCTGGACGTGACTGATGGACTATTGAATTATTCGCCCATTTTTTTGATATTATGGGGCATGATCTCCTACAAATGGTATAGGAATCTTGCATTTCTAGACAAGTATCTGACACACTAAATTCCACTTTCATTGCCCTCATTCCCAAGACCTCCCATACAACTTCTTTCGTTGACTTATGCCTGATTATCTCTACAACATCTCATATAAACTCATTTGTAAGATCATTTCCATTAGGTTAAAGGATACTCTATCTAATTTCATTTCTCTGGAACAGTTCAGCTTCCTTGCAAAGCTACAGATTCAAGATGTGGATGTTATTGCGCAAGAATGCCTTCATACCATACACACAAGAAAAAGAAAGGCATTGGTCATGAAGTTGGATCTTCACAAGGCATATGATAGTGTGGATTGGTCCTTTTTAAGAATGATTCTCACAGATATTGGCCTCTCTCTGAAAAATGTTTCTTAGATCATGGCATGTGTTACTTTGGTTTATTATGCAGTCTTAGTCAATGGTGCTATAAATTTTTTTTGGGTTAGCTGAGGGCTTCAACGAGGGTACTCCCTCTCCCCTCTTCTTTTTATTCTCATCATGGCATTATAAATTAATTAATGGGGCAATTAAATACATAAAATATTGCAGAAACACAAATACAGAAACTCATAAAACAAGAGAGACACAGATATACGTGGTTCACCCAATTTGGGTTATGTCCACGGAGAAACGTCCAGTCCTTCCTTTTATATTATTCAACAAAATTAAGAGATACAACCTACAATGGATCCGTTGTAATTTCCTCTTCACTATCACACAACCTCCTCCCTCTCTCTCTTGCTCAGAATAATAATACACAACCGCAATATAATTCCCTCATATAAACTGAGGGTTCCCTTCTAGGGAAAAAACCCTAAATTAACATAACTTCTATGGTCATATGATCCACCTAATGAATGGCCTATATTGACAATGAAATTATAATATTTTACAAGGAAAATTTTCATCTATTTTTAGCTTCAGGGGTGTTGCCCCCAAAACCCTGCCAGGGAGGGCTCATAAAATTCGTTGTTTCCCCCTGTGTACCCCCATGATAGTGATTAAACAGGTGATATTTCTTCCCCATTAGAATGAGGATCCAACTTGACTGAAACAAAAAACCTCTAAATAATCATGAAGATAATTAGGCTCTACACCCAACAATCTCCCACTTGGATACTGATTATATAAACTCCATTTTTGCTTCACTTGATGGATAATGACTCCACTTGGACCTGTTTGTTTCTCATCTTCACCATCATACTTGAAAACCAATTCAAACTTAGTAGAATCTTAGTTTGTCCCTAGTGACAACTTTTGTTAACATATCTGCAAGGTTTGGCTAGTGTGTATATTTTCCAACTTCAATTGTCCATCTTCTGACACTGACCATATTAAATGGTACTTGAGTTGTATATGTTTAGTCTGGGAATAAAATGCTAACTTCTTTCCAAGATGAATGACACTTTGGTTGTCACTGCATAACCTACCCATCTCCTACTTCTTGCTCAATTCATCCATAAACCTTTGTAACCAAATCATTTCTTTCTTAGCCTCTGTAGCAACAACATAGTTTGTTTCCATTGTTGAAAGTGCAACAATGTTTTGCAATTTTGAAACACAACTAACAGTTGTTCCACATAGAGGAAACAAATACCCTGTGGTGATCCTCATGTTATCTATATCACCTTCCATATCTGCATCAACATATCCCTATAGAGAAATGTTTGAACCACCAAAGCATAATTTTTCATTTGTGGTACCTCTCAAATATCTAAGAATCCACTCCACTTCCATCCAATGCTCTTTTCCTGGATTGTTCATATACCTTCTTATAACTCCCACTTCATGTGCAATATCAGGCATTGTGAAACCCATTTCATACATTAAGCTTCCAAATACTGATGCATATGGAACTTTACACATATAATCCATCTCTTCCTGTGTTTTGTGACACATCTCCTTAGTTTGAAATGTCTAACCAAAGGTGTACTAACTGGTTTTTCATTTTGCATATTAAATATTTCCAACACTTGTTCTATGTACTCACCCTGATACAATGTTAATTTGTGATTTTTCTTGTCTCTATTTATTCTCATACCAAGGATTTGTTTTGCAACACCCAAATCCTTGATTGAAAATGAATTTTCCAATTTTCTTTTGAGCACATTTATTTTCTGCATGTTATACCCTACAAAAAATAACAATAATATAGCTACCATCATTTTACTTTTTGAGATAAACATAATGGTCAAAGTGACATCTAGTATAACCTTGTTCAAACATAAATCTATCAAATTTTAGATACCATTGCCTTGGAGCCTATTTTAAGCCATACAATATCTTCTTCAATTTGCACATTAACTTCTCCTTCCCTTTGATTTCATACCCTTGTGGCTTCTACATATATGTTTCTTCCTTTGAATCCCTACGGAGAAAGGATGTCTTTACATCTAACCACTCAAGAAATCTTCTGCTACCACTAGACTTAAAATAGTTCTGATTGAAATCATTTTAACAACAGGAAAAAAAAATCATCAAATTCTGTACCTTTCTTTTGTGCAAACCCCTTCACTGCAAGTCTAGCCTTATACCTTTGTTTACCTCCATCTTTTTCCTTTAACCTGTAAATACATTTATTCTGCAATGTTTTTTTAACTACAGGTAACTTAACTAAGTCCCAATTCTGGTTATGCATCAAGGAGTCCATCTCTTCTTCCATGGCTCCCACTTCTTCCTAGTTTCTACCTACATTGCTTCTTCATATATTTCCGGTTCACTAGAATCAGTCAACAATACATAATATAATGGAGAGTATCATTCAAGGGGTCTACTTATCCTAGTAGATCTTCTAACACCATTTGCAGGTGTTTGATGTGTCTAGTGTTGTCGTGGTTGTTGTTGTTGTTGTGGTTGCTAATCATTATGATTTTCACGCACCTTTACCTTTTTTGTGATCTCATCAAGCACTATGTATTCTTTGTTTTCTTTTTCTTGTATCCTTCCCTACATCTGATCTTTATACAAGACCTTTTTTCTTTGAATATAACATCTCTGCTCCTAATTATTTTGTTATTTTCATAATCATATAAGCAATGACCAAAATCATTTACACCATATCCAATAAAGGTACACTTCTTTGATTTTTCCTCAAGCTTTGTTCTATTTTCTTTATTGATGTGGACAAAGGCTTCACAACCAAAAATCTTAAAAATTGAGTAGTTTATGTGTTTACCTATCCATGACTACTCTAGAATACCACCCTCCAAGGAAATTGAAAGCCCTCTATTTATTAGATAAACAATAGTATCTATTGCATCTGTCCAAAATTGTAAGGGAAATCTTGCATGCAATATCATGCACCTTGCATGCTCCGTGATTTTCCTATTCATCCTTTCTGACACACCATTTTCCTATGGTGTTCCTAGAACTATCTTCTCTCAGTGAATTCCATGCTCTGAGCAATATTTATCAAACTATTTGCTACAATATTCACCTCCATTTTCTAATTTGAGACACTTCAACTTCTTTCCCATCTCATTCTCAACCAAATCTTTCCATTTCTTGAAAGTATCAAATATATCAAATTTGTTTTGAATACAATGAATCTAGGTTTTCCTAGTTGCATCATCAATACAAGTAACATAACAGTAAGATATTTCGAGATATGATACCTAAGCAAGTCCTCATACATATGTATGCACAATCTCTAATTTTATGCTCTTCTTTTCCTTCCCGTCTCTAATAAATATCAATCTCTTTTGTTTTCCATAAACAAAATTTTCACAGAAATCCAAATCAATATGCTTCAAACCTGGCAACAAATTTCTTGAGTGAAGAATCTGCATCCCCTTCTCACTGATGTGCCCGAGCCTATGATGCTAGAGTGTCGTTTTCTACCCTATGGAGGTTAAAGCATTAAAAAAATTATAAATATTATTGCATAAATATAATGTACCAGCCTTTTCTCCTTTTTCTATTACCAAGGCTCCTTTAGTGTGTAGAAATTAATGTGTATATTTAATACTACTCATGAAATTTACTGAATCATAAGATTTGAAGCTACTCTACTAATCTGTGGAAGTTAATTCACCATATAGAACACAAATCATAGACATGCAAAAGGAAAAATCACACATTCACAAAGATTTATCTAGGGGCAAGCAATTGCTCAAAACCCATTACTATCTGCATTGCATTAATCAGGGAATAGAGATGAAATACATATTCTTTCTCAAGCTTGAGCACACCTTGCAAGTGTATAGTCTATCCCTTTGCCTGACTGACTGAATCTGACCAACAATTATCCAATTTTCAAGCCCTCCAAGCCCCTATTTCCTTGCATTGTTCCTCTGGGAAATTGGCCCCTATTATTTAGGAATTTACCACTATTGAATTATGCAATTCCCTTAGGTCCTTCTTCTAACTACATGCACCACCTGTACACAATGGAATATACTACAACTGATAGTACACTACCTTGGAATCTCCATCTCAACAGGGTAACTTGAATTCTTTACATTCAACAATTATTTTTGTTTGATCGATCAGTTAACTGGTTGATCACTGAGTGTGGTTGAAGTTCCACTTTCACAACTTGGTCTCCACTAGTTCTCCTGACAATTAGAACTAGTTAAACTGACAATAACTCAAATTAACTGAAATAGATTGCTACAAATTAGAAGTCAAACATACTGAAATCAACTCAAGCTTCCCTAAATCGAATTAATTGAGTTAACTGAGTGACAAGTTCCATGTCACCTCAGTTAACTACCACCAAGATTTCTTCTGAAATAGAAATTTGAATTTTCTATAGTTTGACTAAGGCAAAGTCAAACTGAGATTCTCTTGCTGCATTTTCAACACTCCCTCTCAACAAGAAAGGGATTATCAACCACCCCTATCCTACACATGTGGAACTCGAACTTCCCTCTTGACAAGGCCTTTGTCAAAATATTATCATCTTGTTCCTATATCAAAATGTACTGCAACAACATAAGTTTCCTCTGAACACAATCCCGTAGATGGTGATACTAGATTTCAATATGCTTGGATCGATTGTGAAAAACATGAGTTTTAGAGAGTTTGATGCAACTGTGATTATCACAGTAGGATCCATCATCTAACAAAACAAGCCAACAAGTATCTTTCTCATCTATATCACCTCAAATGCTACTTGAATTGCAACCATGTATTATGCTTCTACTGAGCTAAGTGCCACAGATTTTTACTTCCTGTTGTACCAAGAAATTGTTGTGGACCCAACATTGAAAATTCAACTTGATGTACTCTTCTGGTCTAATGGACTCCCCACCCAATCTGCATTGGTGAAGCCACACAACTTGACCCCCTCTGTTCATCGGTACCATATTCCAAATTGGGTAGTGCCTTTGTGGTACCATTAAACATGCTTAGCTTCCCTTGAAGATAGTTTGGTTGGCCTAACCATAGCTTGGCTTAGTTGGTTGACTACAAATCAAATGTATGGTCGTGTGTTCACAAGATACATGAGTGAACCCACCAACTATCGGTAAGCAGTCGCATCCACTTCCTCACCTAAAGTGGAATCATCTTTCCTTTGGTTTGTTGCTAGAGGAGTGTCCATGGGTTTGCACCTATCCATGCAGAACCTCTGAAGTGTCTCGTTGGCATACTTTCCCTGAGAAACAAAAAGTTCCCAATCACCTTGGGATATTCCAATATAAGGAAGTAGTGCATGAGGCCCATGTCCTTCATCTCAAACTCTCTTACAAGGTCCCCCTTGCAAGATCTAATCAACTGCTCATCACTAATCAAAATCAAGTTATCAACATATAAAACAATAATCAGCAATTTACCTTCTACCAAAATATAATAGATGTTTGCATCCTCATCCCTTTTTGTGAAGCCCAAACGAGTGAGATAGATATCGATCCTGGTGTACCAAACATGGGGTGCTTGATTGAGACCATACAATGCTCGCTTGAGTTTTCACACATGAGACTCTCGATCAAAAGTCTCAAAGCCTTATGGTTTCTCGATATACACCTCCTCCTCAATAAATATATTAAGAAATGTTGTCTTCACATCCATCTAGTGGATCTTTCACCCCATCTATGTAGCCAGAGCAAGGATTGATCTGATGGATGAGTACCTTGCTATAGGAGCAAAGATCTCCTCATAGTCAATCCCCTCAACCTCAGAGTACCCTTTGGCCACAAATCTGGCATTGTACTTTTCTATGCTTCTATCTTCTACATGCTTCACCTTGAACATCCATCCCGAGCCCACAACTAATTTGTTTACAATTCTTGGGACCACTTCCCAAGCACTGTTGTTTACAATGGATTCATACTCCTCCACCATTGCATAAACCCATACAAGTTTTTATACTGATCCTCAGAAGAGGATGGTTCAGTTTCTACTATCTCAGTCATAAGAGCCATGTAGCCAGTGTTCTAATCTTGTGACCTTCTCCACCTGCATTGATTTGAAGGAGCACCCACATTCTCCCTTGCATCATGCACAAGTATTTCAACTTCCTTGCTTCTCTTCCTACCTTCTCTAGATGGCTATGCTTGAGTTTTTGTGTCCACTCTCTACTCCTCAACCTATGGCTGCTCTACAACATCCTGAGGCTCCTCCTCTAGTGGGATCTAAATCTCCCTCTCAAGAGATCACCGCATGGCTTTGTCTTCATCAAATTTTACATTTGTTCGCACAGCTGTCATTTTGATGGATGGAAAGTACACACAGTAGTTGTAGGATGTTATTGTGTAACCCACAAATACCCTCAATTTTTTTTTCGGGTCTATCTTCTTCTTTTATTCTTTGGAGACGTGGTAGTAAATAGAGGCTCCAAAAATTTTGAAGTGTGACATGTCTGGCTTCCTCCATTAAAGCCTCCTCTGGCGTAATCATGCCAAGAATCCGATGAGGACTCTTGTTTTGCAAATAGACCATTGAGGTAGGATTTAGTTATGCAACATCACCCATGTTTCTCCCACAATGTTACGATTCTTCCTCTCTACCACCCCATTCTACAGTGGGTTGTGGGGTGCTATCAAATCTCATCGAATGCCTTCTTTTCCACATAAATTTTTAAACTCATTCGACACGTACCATACCTCCATTATTTTTCCTGGGAGCCTTCATATTCTTGCCCATTTATTTCTCCACCAGTGCCTTGAACTCTAAGAACTTGGAGAAAATATCATCCTTCTTCCGCATGAAGAAGATCCAACACTTCCATGAGAAGTCATCAATAAATATGACAAAATACTTGTGCCTAGCAGTGGAGGTTGTCAACAAAGGTCCACAAACATCAGAGTGGGTCCTTTCAAGGGCTACATGTGCTCTATTGTCCCGATCATGGAAAGTGTCTTTTGTGTACTTTCCCAAGGTACACCCTTTTCATGTATCTTGCTTCTCTAGTGCTCGTTTTGGGAGACCTATGGTAATCTGTTGCATGA
Organism: Pinus taeda; assembly: GCA_000404065.3. Classification (NCBI taxonomy): domain Eukaryota; kingdom Viridiplantae; phylum Streptophyta; class Pinopsida; order Pinales; family Pinaceae; genus Pinus; species Pinus taeda. The sequence continues at coordinate 71,662 of APFE031140128.1, forward strand.
TATTCAAAGTGCCATGACGTAAATGGCCAAGTTTTCTTTGTCAAATTTCATCGAAATCATGGCTCTGCACCTTCTCCTCCTTTTTGCTTAATGAATCACAATCCTTCACATCTAGCTTGTAGAGGTTCTTCACACAAACCCCGGCCTTCCTCACATGTCCTGTGGCTATGTGTCTCAAGAATTCCTTCCCTTTACTGAAGATCACATCATAACCACGGTCTTCTGACCAATTTGGAATTAGGTGTTTCTATATCACAAGCTCATGTTTCTACAATGTCAATTTGTATATACCCGAATGATGCTACAAATCCTCATCAAATGTCCTTTCAGGACCTTGTCCGATGTAGTTAAGCAGCTTCACTCCTCTCCCTCACCTATATGATGAGTGAGCATTCAAACCCTCTCCTTAATTGAGAGTGTGCTTACTCACCCTCACCCATATGAATGAGTGAGTGACTCCATCCCTCTCCTTTATATTCAAGTGTGCTTTCAATAGTGGTTGGATCCAAGGATTAGTTCGTTACTGCGGTAGGTTCATTTCATCATCATTTCATGACTAACCAATACTATTACAAAGAATAGTTTTTTGTTTCTGATTGGAAAGGATCCAAAAAAATAGCTAGGCGAAACTTACTCAATGGCGAGTAACACCATATAGGCTCACTGAGAACACCAACTCGCTGATCGTAGTAGTTTCTCCACTAACTCACTCGAAAATATCATATGTCTAGATGCTCAGGTATTCACGTACCACACAAAACCAAAAATGGCATAGGCATAAAGACAAGAAACGATAAACAAGGAAATATCAAGATTGGATGCTAACTCATCCACTTCAACTACAACCTCTTCACTCCCTACACCCCACTTTTGTTGATCATTATTCTTCCATTTCTCCTTCTCTAAACATTAATTGGCATAGTGCCCCTTCTTATGGTACTTGAAACAAATCACATCATATAACTTAGATCCTTCTTGCCATGGTTAGAAGAACATGATTCTTCTATTTTACCCTATTTTAGTCCTCCTTTCTTACTGCAATGGAGATAAGGTTCTTCTTTAGACTCAGAACAAACATCACATCCTTGAGTCTAAGAGTGGAGCACGACTCCCTCTAAAAGGTGACTATACCAATCCCGGTCATGTTGTACCTTCCATCATCTCCCATCTCTATGTGCATTTATAGATCCTTCTCCTCCAAATCACTGAAAAAAATATTTATTCCTCATCATACGGAATGAGGCACTGATGTCCAAGTACCACACACTTCCCATCACTATTCTTGCCATGCATGTAATGAGAGTAAAATCAAGCTCAAAAAATGAAGCCATAGCTTCACCTTTTTCTCCTCCTAAGCTCTTCTTGCTTTTCTTCTTGTGTGCACACTTCGTGGCGTAGTGCCCAAATTCATGACAGTGAAAGCACTTGATTCTGGACAAGTCTTTCTTCTTACCCCCTTAACTAGATTCTTTTTTCGATTGAGATTTCTTCCCTTTCCCTTTATTTTCCTTTCCAGATAAGGCACAATCTTCCTCATCCTTTCTCTTGGATGAAGTCTTGTCTCTGGTATTCTGCCTTATTTGTCCTTTAACGCCAGCTTCCTGTGGTCACTACTATTCTGGAATAAATTTGTTAATGCTTGCTACATTTCATATGAAGTCTCTTTCCCGTGGATATTTGAGACAATATGGTATCATACTCCCTCCAATATGTTTCTCCTCACCTTAGCTACACACTTCTTCCATTCTTCTATATCCTTATCATCATACGTTGTTGGTTTCATAATATCATTATCAATGAATTGCTTCAACCCATTATCTTACGACACTCCTTCCATGCAACATAATTCGATCTTGCCTCAAGGGCATACTCGAGCCTCAATCCATTGAAATCCATCTTCTCAGTCCTAAAGAAAGCCTACAACACTAATCTTCAAATTAGAACCTCCTGCAATGACAACTTCAAAATCTCTTCTCTATAGTGATTCCAACTCTGATACCATGTAGAAATTAATTTGTAGATTCAATATTTCTCATGAAATTTACTAAATCATAAGACTTGAAGCTACTCTACTGATCTGCGGAAGTTAATTCACCATATAGAACACAAATCATAGACATGAAAAAGGAAACATCACACATGCACAAATATTTATCTAAGGGAAAGCAATTGCTCAAAACCCCTTGCTGTCTATATTTCATTAATCAGAGAATAGATATGAAATACATATGCTTTCTCAAGCTTGAGCACACCCTACAAGTGTATAGTTTATCCCTCTGTCTCACTAACTAACTCTGGCCAAAACTCAGCCAATTTTCAAGCCCTCCAAGCTCCCATTTACTTAAGTTGTTCCTATGGGAAATTGGCCCCTATTATTTAGGAATTTCCCTCTATTTAATTGCACAATTCTCTTAGGTCCTTCCTTTGACTGCATGCACCACCTGTACACATTGGAATATGCTACAATTGAAAGTACACTACCTTGGAATCTCCATCTCAACTAGGTAACTTGAATTCTATGCATGCAACAATTATTTTGGGTTGATTGATCAATAAACTTGTTGATCATTGGGTGTGGTTTAAGTTCCACATCCACAACTTGACCTCTACTAGTTCTTTTGATAGTTAGAACTAGTTCAACTAACAATAACTCAAATTAACTGAAATAGATTGCTACAAATTAGAAACAAAACATACTAAACTAAACTCAAGATTCACCAACTTGAATTAACTGGATTAACTAAGTGAAAAGTGCCATGTCACCTCAGTTAACTACCTCCAAGATTTCTATTGAATTAGAAATTCTAATTTTCTCTATTTTTACCAAGGCAAACTCAAACTCAGATTTTTTTGTTGCATTTTCAACATAGTGACCTTCCAGGGTTTTCTGTAAAAGTAGTTACAAAACCTTCACCTTCCAATTGCCATGTTGAAATTATATTTTTATTTAGATATGGAAAATGACTTACCTCCTTCAATGTCCATTGGTTTCCATTTTTTCTTTATAAAAACCTTACCCATTCCAACGATTTTACAGGGTTTATCATCACCCAGATGAACCTGTCCAAAATCTCCTTGAACATAGTCATGAAAATGTTTCCTATTAGGTGTGGCATGGAATGAGGCCCCTGAATCTACCACATAGGAATCAATAATATTCTCTAATGAAAGAATCAAAGAATCTTCAAACACATCACATGTCACATTCACTTCATGATTGTTTTCTTGATTTCCATCTCCTTTCCCCTTTTGAGATTTGCAGTCTTTATTCAAGTGTCCTTTCTTCCCACATTTCCAACACACTATCCCTAATCTATATTTGGGTTTCTTTTCTTGACCTACTATAATTTCTTTGGCTTCTTCCTCTTTTCATTTTTCTTCCCCTAGTCTATGCAATCAAAGAATTACTTGATGTATCACTGGAGTTCTTCAATAGCATTTCCTTGCTAAGAATGGAACCAACAACATCATCAAACTTTAAATTAATAGATCTAGAGATGGAGTTACTAAGAGCCATAACTAATCCATTCCAACTTTCTGACAATGAGCACAAAGCCCTAAATTCATCATCAAAATTTACCACCCTACAGAACTTAACTGACTGGTAACCGTGTTAAATTAATTTAAATGATCGACAACAAATCCACCTTATGACATCTTCATATTAAATAGAGACTTCATAATAAATACCTTATTTGAGGTGGAGGGTTTTTCATATAGTTTGTCCAATTCCATTGCTAAACCTTCTATTGTCATTTCCTTTGAAATGTTGAATGCCACCAATGCTGCCAAACACAGTCGTATTGTTCCTAGTGCCTTTCTGTCGACAATCTCCCATTCTGTGTCCATCATACTTATTAGATTCTTAGATTTTCCCCTCAACGATGGGTATAGATATTTCTTATACATATAATTTTCCATCTGCATCTTCCACAGTTGGTAGTTTTAGTCGTTAAATTTCTTGACCCTAAACCTACCATCTTCTGCCATTACTCCCACTTCAACTAGGAACCCTTCTCTCCTGCGAGTTTATCAACAAAATAAACATTTGGATCTGGTATTAGTTGTTAGAAATTAATTAACGGAGCAATGAAATACATAAAAAATTACAGAAACACAAATATAAAAATGCATAAAAAAAGAGAGACACAGATATACATGGTTCACCCAATTTGGGCTACGTCCATAGAGAAACATCTAGTCCTTTTTGTATTATCTAGAAAAATCAAGAGATACAACCTACAACAAATTTGTTGTAATTTCCTCTTCGCTCTCAAACAACCTCTCTCTCTCTCTCACTCAGAATAATAATACATAGTCGCAATACAATTCCCTCATATAAACTAAGGGTTCCCTTCTAGGGAAAAAACCATAATTTAACATAACTTCTACTGTCATATCATCCACCTGATGAACGAACTGGATTGACTATGAAATTACAATATTTTACAAGGAAAATTTTCATCTATTTTTAGCTTTGGGGGTGCTTCCCCTGAACCCCTTCTAATGGGGGGCTCATAAAATTTATCGTTTCCCCCCCCTGGACCACCCTTACATGGATTAAATGGATAATGTTTCTGCCCTATTAGGAATGGGGATCTAACACAACTAAAACAAAAAACCTCTGAACAATCAAGAAGATAATCAGTCTCCACACCCAACACATGGACAGTCTTAGCTATAAAATTGAAGAGGATCAGAGGGGCAATTTCTTTCAAGGCATTCAAGTATCTAGATGGATATCTATCAGAAACCTTTTTTTTGTAGGTGACGTCCTCACTTTTGGTCAGGTTTCTTGGCCATAATGGAATGTATCTTCACCAGGTATGGTGTTGCTTTAGGCCTATGCCTCTGAAATGGTGATAAGTCTATTCTTATTTTTTCATCCGGTGATGCTGATGAGATTGCCAACATTTCCAATCTATTTGATTTTTATGTGTCAAATATTGAGGAGGTTTTTAGATATCTAGGTTTCAAGCTTAAACCCAATAATTACAAGACCAAAAACTAGCATTTACTCCTAGAAAAATTGCAAAAGCTTTTATCCTCTTGGTCACATCGATGGCTCTCTTTGGGCAGAAGATACATGATCATTCAGCCTATTCTCCAACATATATCAGTTTATTAGACACATCTCTTCATGATTCCCTCAAATATCATCCATCATATTAATACCATCATTGCACATTTCTTATGGTCAGGTGCTAGGGAAAATGAAAATTTCACCTTGCTTGTTTCAACTCCATCACCATTGATAAGTAGTTTGGGGGTTGGGGTTTACTGAATTTGAAAATGTTTGGATGGTAAATCCTAACCAAAATTTTATGGAGGTTCCTTTTTAGCTTAGGGTTCTGGCAAGACATTATCTTTAATAAGTATCTCAACCACATGTCCTTGGTCGAATGGTATAGAAGCGGAGGTTTAGATAACAAAAGGCATCACATATCTAAAATAGTCTCAAGAAGGTAAGTAAGTGTCTATTATAAAATATACAATGGTCATTTGGTAAAGGGGAGAAAACACTACTTGGCATTGATTATATTCAAGGGTTCAATTGTAATCATGCTCTCCCATGGAGTTTCATTAATATCTTGCAAGAAAATGGAATTTTCTTCTTGGATCAAGATTATAGTCACCACTTTTCTTCTTTTCCATATTGATTCTGGAAGGATGAAAATAAGATCAATCTCTCAAGTACAAATGCACTCCACTGGGACCGCTTTCTTGCTTTAGATGACAGGTTTGGTTTTTAGGTTGGGTGGTGATATTTTATCTTGGAAAGTTTCCCTTTACTCTAGAACTGTCTTGGTATCTGATATTTAGAATCATATTTTTGGTCACTCCAATCAATTTTTTATCAAAAGCTAGTATTGGAAAGCACAGAAATGCCATATCCCTTTGAAAATTATTATTTTCGGTTGGCTAGCTTGGAGAAATCACATACTGACATGGGATAACCTTGGAAAGAGGGGCATTTCAGGACCTGACTAGGGTTCCTATTGCAAATAATCTCAAGAGAATTCCACACATATTTTTGTATATTTCCCCTTTATTATTATTGTCTAGATGTGAATATTGGAGTGGCTTAATCTCCCGCCACGATGGTATTTATCTTCACTCAAAGCATGCTTTCAATGGTCGTTTCAAAATAAAGGGAGGTATAAATTTATTCCTTTATTCATTACATGGGAGGTTTGGAAGGTGAGGAGCTTGATGATTTTCTAGGGGAATCCTATAAACATTTCAAAAATATATAAAAATATCCTTGGTTGGTTGGAGTTTGTACAACAATTGAACCAAACAAACAAATTTCCCAGGAGATTGGGGAACCCTCCTCTGATAGTATATCTAACTAGGTTTCTCAATGGTGCATCCAATCTAACCTATGCGGTTGCAGGGTAGTTCTTATGCTCAATTCGCAGAGGCATCTTCATTATTTATGTTTTGCAGGGGAAGGCAAAAACTCTCATGCAGAGACAGTGGCCCTATGAGGCAATACACGGCCAAACAAAATCAATTAGACATAATTTCAGTATATGGTGACTCTAATAATATCATTAATGGGGTATCTGGGCTATCAAATTTCTTGCCCCCCTCATTGGAAAATTAGTGGTCTAGGATTCAATTGTTGGTTCAATATTTTACTACAATTTGCTTCGGGCTTGTATTCAGGGGAAAAAATGAGGTAACAAATGCATTGTCAAAGAAAGGACTTCAAGCATCCCCTGTTTTTTTTCACTTTTGTTCCAGAGCGGATTCTATGATTTTGGAGGAGGGAACAACCCCTCTTTTTTGACTTTCTCTATATCGATCATTTTTATTTTATGTTATCTATTTCTAGGAAGTACTTGGCATATCTATTTTGATCTTGCATTTAGGATATATATGCAGAAGAGGCTCAAAATTTTTTGATATTTTTTGACATATGTCGGTGCTTTCATTTGGAAGAAGGGCTCATGGCCATTATTAACTTTTTCATGTCATCATAATGCTGAAAATTTTCATTGAAATAGTTCTTAGTTTCTGAATTGTGCCACTTCTCTAAGAAGTTACTAGACCTCATCTGTACTATCTTTTTCTTAAAATAAATATCCAATGTTTCTTCTTACTAAAAAAAAAGGAATTTGATTGGCGACAATTAAATTTAACTTTTATTTAGTTGTATTTTTTTGAAGTTATTTAATTCTTAAAATTATGGAAATTGAAAATTTATCCATTTCCAATTTTATATATATGAATAATTATTAAACAATATTGAAAATTTAGTTTTATTGAAGATGGTATGTGAAATATGTAAGGACTCTGGACACCACATATCTCCACAATGGTATGATATTGTCCACTTTGGGCCTAAGCCCTCATGGATTTGCTTTTGGACTTACCCCAGAAGGCCTCATACCAATGGAGATATTTGTCCATCCTTATATACCCATGATCCTCCCCACTTCTAGTCAATGTGGGACTTTGATCGTATATCCAACAATCCTTCCCTCGAACAAAAGGACCATCGAGCCTCCCCTCAAATGATTATCCATCCGTCCACTCTCTACCAACCAGGATTCTCCGCTCCAATGCATTGGAAGCACATGCTTTACATGGAACACCACCTGCCTCGAGAGCTTGCTCTATCCCAGGTCAAATCCTCTTCACCATGTTGGGACCAGGACACGTCCATGAAGAATCCGGAGCACACCGCCTGTCTAACCGAGCTCATCCACGGATCCCATCGTGAAATTTCCGGGGCCCACCACCTTCGTTCGGAATTCCGAGGATTCACCCACTTGGCTAACTTCGGGGCATGGCTTTGATACCACTTGTAAGGACTCTGGACACCACATATCTCCACAATGGTATGATATTGTCCACTTTGGGCCTAAACCCTCATGGATTTGCTTTTGGACTTACCCCAAAAGGCCTCATACCAATGGAGATATTTGTCCATCCTTATATACCCATGATCCTCCCCACTTCTAGTCAATGTGGGACTTTGGTCGTATACCCAACAAAATAATAATCCCAATTCACCACAATCAAATTTTCAAGATAAGCTTGAAGATTGATTTCCCAATGAAAATGGTAAACAAATCATAATCAGTAATATCATTCATTAATTGAGGTATAAATAATTTATTAATTTTGGCATGATTCAATTAGAAAAGGTATATACATTTATTTGTGATGTGATACAAACAATATATTCCATGTGGTAAAGGATAAGAAAAAATAAATATAAACATCATGAGAAAGCCACTTAAAAAAAAAAAATTGCCATAGAAAAATTACTCAATATATTAAGAGAGCTAGTCAAATGTATACCATATTGATTGGTATTTTATGATCACAAATAGGTGATAAAGGTTTCCACAATCATCCTTTATTCACAATCATCATATCCTAATTTTATCCTAATCTTTGAGTAGTTGGAATTTACTTAATTAATATTTGGCGATGGTTCTTTTTAAATAAGTTTAATTAAATAGTTAGATGGTTGTTAATGTAAATTGTCATTTTTATTTAGTAAAGCTGGCCATGCAGTTTATATTTCAATGGAATTACTCTAGCAGTTGATATAGAGAATACTAGTGATTAGGGTATAGGGTAGATAATGACTATTTATAAATGTAGTAACCTCTGGAATTTCTTGCAAATGATTATCATTGTAATGGAACATTATTTATATAAAGCTTACTTTTCAAAGTGATATGTGAAAATCAATAAAAAGTTATCTATTATGCATGTTAAATACTCTTGTTCTATTCTCATATGGTATTTTTTATTCTTTATCTCTATATAAACACATTAAAATAATATTAGAGCATACTCTTGTGCCAATACATTCTTAAATTTTAAATATATGTTTTTAGGCTAAAGATATGATCCAACATGCATACATATAGAGAAGTAGCATTCATTGAGCACAAATACAATCATGAGGCATATAGAAAAGGAATACGAAATGGAGTCCTCTACTTGGATGCCCTTGTATGACTTTATTGGGTATCTAGTGTATATCACCACATTGAACAAGATATAGTCACAGGCTAGATCTTCCATGTACCCAAGGGTATATAGATAGACCCACAAGAATAGTTGAGAACATTTCTCTATAAAACTTTAGGTTGGTTGTTGTTGTAGTACACTAAGCACAACACTTGGGGAGATCACTCACACATAATTCAGAGTTAGGTGGCATGATTATAAGTATGGTTGATCCTCCTTATTTATCATCATGAAATATTGGGCAAGTATTATTGTTGGAAACCCCAAGGTATATTATATATCTATAACACTTGAAATTCCCTCACTCGTAGGACCTTACCAAATCTCTATAGCACATGTATTGAAATTCCTACAAAAATTCAAATGTCTAGATTTTAAAATTTTCATTACCATGGTGATTCTTGGCAAGTAACAAAACAAAGAATAGCATAGTCCGAAGGACACCTAGGCCATTGTGGTTGATTTATCTCAAAATATTCATCACATGATGTTGATCACATTGGTATAACTCATCAATAAACCTTTTAGTGGACCCACTAGAAACATGACTATGAATACAAGGATCTCCTAACTAGAATCTAAGATCTTTATAATATTGCAAAAGATACTACCCATTCTTGACTCAAGTATCCAACTTAAAAATAAATTCTTCACATTCTAAACCAACAACATCAATCATTTTTTTTATAATAGTGAGCTAAGGAAGATGGAAGGTGGTGAATTTTATATGGGTGGTAGTCACCACACCTAATCAACCTTTCAAGGCAATCAAGACAATATGAGATAGAATGCCTAAGGTAGATTTGAATAACTTTAGTGGATATAATAAGTTGATGGGTTGGTAAAATTGAATACTACTTTTTCCAAAGTTTGAACTATAAATTTAAAAATAGAGAAATAATAAACAATGAGAATAACATGAGAGATTTTACATGGTTAAACCCTAAGATTTTATCATGGAAACCTACATGGGGCAAGGTAATATATTTTATTACTCAAGATGAATTTACAATAAGGCTTACATCCCCTTCAAATCTCAATATTTAGTGATAAAAATGAAGCAAGAATCATAAAAATATAATTGGTTTAATAAACCAACGATGTTAGTCTAACCACAAAATACTTACCTTGGTAAATTTTCGTTTTTACATTTTCCTTTAAATTAATTTGTTTTCATATTTCAAGAATCTCCACCTTAACAACAATTTACCTAATACCTTTCCCAAGCCCATTCATCACCTCTTCTATAAGCCAAGAGAAGCCAAACACCACCCAAATTCTCTAACAACACCAATTTAGTAAACATGTCTACATAGTTTTCTTAAGTGTGGACCTTTTTTAATATCTCTGCCAACTCCATCAATGACTTGTCTTATATAATGGCAATTGATATAAATATGCTTATTATTGCTACAAAAAGATGGATTTGTATCCAAATGAATAGTACTTTGATTATCACATAGCACAATTACATTCTTCTACGCTCTTCTGAGCTCACTCAGAAGACCCTTCAACCAAATTGCCGCTTTCCAAGCACATGAGACAACAATATATTTTTCCTTTGTTGTGGATAAAGAAATTGTTTCCTAAAGCTTTAACATCCAACTAATGGATCCTCCCATAAGAGTAAATACATAACTTGGAATAAACCTCCTCTTGTCCAAATCACCTCCAAAATTTTAATCAACATAATCACATATATAATCACTACCACTAGGGTGAATGCATGAAGATGAGTTACACTTTTGGGCCAAATGTGACAATGAAATTTCAAGTTTTTCCTCTTCCATCAAATTTAAGACGTCAAAATTCATATAAGAACTGTGAATTTTGATTCAGAGTAAAAACATAAATTGTGGAGAATTAAGTTATTGTCCTAATGATATTTTTTGCAAAACAATTTAATGTCATATAATATGTCATTTTTGCATTAAATGAAATGCTTGTCCTTGCAAATTTTCACATATCTTAAGAGGTATGTGTGTGTTCACGTAGCATAAATTTGTCTAAAATGTATATGTGTGTGTGTGCATGTGTGAGCATGATCTACATGCAGAGAGCTAAGTTTTTCATATTAATTTTATTTTTAATGAAAATTTATATTTTTTATTAGTTCTCAAAGTTGGAAATGTAAAATTTCAATTGCATTTTGTAGAAACGTGTTCACCTAAGGTTTTTTTTCAAGTATTTAAATAAATGGAAAAACCAAGATTGCCCTTTTGAAGAGTGCTAGTATGTTGGGAATCACGATTGTCGTTAGACCAAAACCTACAGGTGTTAGTCAACAATTGCATCGCCAAAGATAAGGATCCATGAGAGGTGGTTAGTCCATGTCATGAAACACATGGGGAGCATTGGTTTATCCAATGTCCAACAATCTCCCCCCCCAATGTGAGTTGGGTGTGTATCCAACTCGTGACCTACGCTCTCATACCACTTGTTGGGAATCGTGATTGTTGTTACACCAAAACCCACAGGTGTTAGTCAACGATTGCATCACCAAAGAGAAGGATCCATGAGAGAAGGTTAGTCCATGTCGTGAAACACACGGGAAGCATTGGTTTATCCAATATCCAACATAGTAAACGAATATAGTAGCCATTTTTGAAATTTTTCCATTCTATATATTTTATGATATTGATTTTTAATTCAACCTCTTTAAATAGTTGAAAACAATTTCAAGCATTATGTTTAAAACAAATTAGATGAAAAGTATCATATGAATTCGAAAATGTCAAACTCATATGCCATTGGATAGAGTAATCCTTCATAAATCCAATGTGATCAACTCCACTACCTAAAGACAAACTTAGCCCTAAGTCTGCTAAGGGCACAAAATGGTGTTTCAGGAAATTTTGTAGAAGGGGTGTTGAAATTATGGATTTTAGGACTTCAGAGGCTTGATCGAGCATTCAAATTTCAAATTCAAATAGTTCGATTAAGGGTTTCATAAACCCTCGATCGATCACTATGGCTCGATCAAGCTACATAGCTTGATCAAGCCTCTATTAAAAAAAAAATGATCTAAAATTAAGCTTTTACCACATTTTAAAATTCCAAATTTTATTAGCATTTTTGTTATCATGATAAGTAGAAACCTTATTAAATTTAATATTAATATTAAAAAATATTATTATTATTATTAGATCATGATGAAATATGATATTAATATATTAAAAAAGGAAAAAAAAACACATTAACATATTTAATGTTAATATTTAATTTATTGATTTTTGGATAATATTATTATTAACTTTAGTATAGTATTAAAATTGTTATATTAATTCTACACAACGCCACATTAATAAATAGTCACTAACACAAAAGGAGTCAATAAAGCTAACTCAATATTTAATTTTATTTACCTAATTTTTTTATAAATCAACATAATTAATATATAAATTTTAAAATCCTGAAGTAATCATATCCTAAAACAACCTTTAAAGAAATAAAACATAAGCAGTGTCAATTGGAAGACATGAAGCACTCTCTGTATCTTAATGAAGGTAGTTGGAACATTAATATTTTGGAAAATTTTAGATAATATTTTCATGAAAAATTATCATTTTCCGTCTAGGTGAATATACAACACACATTTGAAATCTTGTTGTTGTAGCATTTTTTGGTTTTGGCAAGTTAGCATCAATTAGTCAAAAAATGAAAATATATTTCAAAAAATATTAAGTTAGGATATGGACAAAAAAGAATATTAAATAAAAAATGTTAGGAATATTTTTATGAATGAGTCCATATCAAATAAAATGTTAGAATAGATGCCCTAAAAAATGAAGGCAAAAATAAAATGTTAGTTTAGAAAGAAAAGAAAAAACAATAAACTCTGAAATTGTTGCAAATCTAAATGCCACTACTCTTAGTCTAGTTTAGTTTTGTAAATAAAAGTTGTGCGCAGATTGTTTAAATGCCACACTAGTTCGTACAATCCAATTATACAGTTTAATCATGATTGTATTTGATTTAAATTATTTGTCAATAGGTAGCAATTAAAATTGGCTCAACAATTTGATCTGAGCCAATGGAAGAAATAATTTATAGAAGTAGATTAGTCATTAAAAGGAAATATTGAGTTGCTAGTATAAATGCACTCGGAGAACTAAGTGAGAAAATGTTAGGAAAAATAAGGGTAGGTAGACAAATGGAATACAATTGAGCATGAAAGGATTTTATCCTAAGTTATAACATTGCAAAGATGTGCATATGGTATGGGTTTTAATTAACCATAAATCCTAATTATCAATGTAATTATGTAAATATTCTAACTCCATCCATTCATCCACCCACAACCCATAATTGTCACATCCAATATAAATCCTGACCCCACCATCACTTTCCACCTCCGTTGTTAAATCCCTTTCATCTCACCTTTCATCCCGCACACTCCCCCGAGATCTGATGGCCCACATCACTCCTCGGCCCTCATTTGACATCCAAACTTTATCGACGGGTGGGGGGAGGGGGGGGGGGGGGGGGGGGGGGGGGGGTGGTTCTGAAGTGGGTAGTTTTGGAAACCACCCTCTTAAACCAATTTTCCCTCATTCTAGTCTTTTGGGACTTAAAATCTTGAAACGACTTACCACCTGAAGTTGCTCCCGAATGCGGTTTACATTTGACCGTTTACCACCACTCCAACATCATTGTCAATGCCCGCTCCATGTCACTTCCTCTGTCCAATCAACTGTCGCCTATCTGTTATTCATTTAGTTCACTACTCTCGCGAATTTATGCCCCATAGACCCATTTATCAATCCCGTTGGATAATTAATAAGGATTTAGTTGTTCATTAAACATCCCTGCTTCATTTTTTTTACATTATAAGCCATGTTCCTTCATGAAAACCATTACACAATATAGTTTTGAAGCTCAATTAATCACTAGAGATTTCGTACTTACAACCTAAACGATAGACTCATCCTTCAATCGAATTCGTCATTTTTTTCAGAACCAAGACAACATACAGGTCCACCTATCTACATTCAGTATTTTTGTTTTCTGTTTTCATTGTGTTTTAGACCAATTTCTTCCATTTCTATCACTTTCAACCTGTAATTCACTTAGCAAGATGCCTCCTAAGGGAAAAGAAATTGCAGAAATCCCAAATTCTCTTATTCATCCACAAGTTGACTTCCATCACACTCCCCTGGTTGATAGAGATTGTAAAATCATTGAGTTTTCCTCTCAATCTGATTTATATGAAATTTACTGTTGGATGGAGAATCAATTAATTGATCAAACAGATGAAATAAGACTATGGGACTCCCACCTTCCCCACTACATTTTCCCTCAGATTCACAGAACACCTAAATTTGTTAGGAAATGCCATGAGTCCTATGATCCCACTCAAAGAGAAACCATTTCACCCAAAGGAGAAATCCTTTGTTTCATCAATGCTGAGTCCATTGAAAAGATGTTGCAAGCTCCAACTATTACACCAACCCATCCTTTTTCTCATGAAAGCCTGATAGAAGCTTATCGAAAGCTATATTTTACTAAAAGATCCCAAACTCTTGAACTTTTCCTAGTTATAGATAGTCCTCTGCCTAAAAGAAACCCTCCCTATGATTCATCCATGTCCCCTGACAAAACCAAGAAAATCACCACTATTTGTCCTATCTTCTTGGTTACAATTCTAATCAATATGTTAATGAAGCCATCCTAGGTTTCTTGTCAATATTTTATGTTGATTCCAAACCCACTATTCTCTGTAACTTTAGTCAATTCCTAGCTGAAACCATACATGAGCAATTTTTCCAGTTTAACACTGAAGAAGTATTCAAGTATGCTTCAAGACTTGTATACCATTTTATATATTTTCAGGGAGACAAGTTTCCATTCACCTTACAGAAGCTAGATGAGGAAGGCACCCAATAATTAGTGATATTTTGGACTTCAATGGGAATGAAGGAGAAGGAAGAATTTACATATAAATAGTTCATAAAATTGTTTATTCATCCAGCTATTAGTCATATGAGCAGCACTCCAATACCAAGAATCAGTGATGAAATTGTGAAAGTGTTGTAGCTAGTTGATGAAGCCACAACAAGAGATTGGTATCTTTACCAAAACTATACAGAAATCAAGGTTTATGGTTGTGAGCTTCCACCCTACAAACTTCCCAAGTACCTCCCCATCAGAATATTTACATTGGAATATTTTAGGCATAGGTTAAATGTAGATGAAGTACACTTTGTGGCTACAAAGAAGAAATCACAATTTAAGCTAAAAGCTCAGGTTGGTCCATTCATCTACAACACTAGAGCGGCAGGAGAAGAAGTAGACAGGTTATTAAAGGAAATGAAGTTTGGTTTCAGTTTCACTTGGTCTTATGACCCAATGGGAGTGATTTCTAAACTCAGGGTTGAAAATAAGTTTACTGCATATCATCACAAAGCTAGAACTAGAATAGAGCAGTATAAAAATCATTTGGAATGGAAAGAAAACACCCTTCAAGAAGTTGAAGAGCAGGTTATTTCTACTTCAAATGTGCAAACTACACTTGCATAGGAAAAGACAACTAAAAGATGAAGGGAAGAATAGTCATCCCCTACAACTAAAGCATCAAGCTAGGGCTTTAGGATTGTGCATAGAAAAAAGAGACCTAGGATCTATCTGATTATTGGAGAAACAAATGAGTGTCAAAAAAAAAATTGATGGACTTGGAGAGACTGTGCTCTATACACAATTTGGTGGAAAGTCTTCCAATTCCCCAACTCATTCCACTACTTCTCATGAATAACAGGTAATTCAGACCAATGGAAGCATTCAAAAGGACAAGGAGGAGGACATCTTTCATGTTTTCAGTGAGATTAAAAATAAGAATGAAGAATTGAAATTGAACACCTATACCTAATTCTGGAAACATTCTCCAGCTCTCAAGCCAGACTTCTTTCAGTCTTTGACTCTGAGAAGGGGAAAATGCAAATGGATTTCTTGCAAGCTCAAATTTCACAGCCCAGGACTCATGCACATTATCAGAAGCAACCCTCATTTGAGTTTAATGTAAAGTATGTGCATCCAATTGATCAAATTGAGATGCACAAACAAACTGGTCAGATGATTTCTTCCACTTTAACTCATACTGCCATGAGTTTGTCAAAGTTGTAGGTCACCTTGGCCAATACACAGTCACAACTCAAGTTGGAAAAGTTTCCTCACTGGCAAAGGACACTAAGATCAAATCCTTGGAAGATTTAATGCTAAAGATGGGCTATGATCCCTCAAACATAAATGCAGCAAAATAACTTGTTAAGATGAAAAATGTTGAACTCTCAGCATTAAGGAAGCAGCTCAAACTACTAGCTTCTGAGGATCCAATGACCAAGGAGATTGAAGAAATCGAGACTCAGAAATCTGACATGATGAAGCTCATCATGGAACAAAATCTACAAATAAAACAAATGGAGGAGCAAATGGAAAATTGGTCAAAGAGAAAGAGGAAGTTGTCAAGAGGACTCAAATTCCAATGGATGTAGTTCCTCTTTCAGAAGTCTCAATAACCAGAGTTTCTAGTTCAGGCATAGCATCAACTACAGGTACAACAGAAGGATTTGAACAACTTGCAGAAGTTATTCAGAATCTGTCCATTCAGACAATTGAAATAAAGAAGTTGCAAGATGAACTGAAGGAATTAAAACATATGAAGGCAGTTTCAAATATTTCACATGCAACCGACTTGCATAGGACACAAAGTCAAATTGAAGTTTTGCATAAGGAAATCAAAGAGTCTTACCTTGGAAACAAACTAGGTTTGGCAAAGGAGATTCTATGGGAAGAAATTACTAAATCAATCAAGGATATATGGCCCTATATCAAGATAATCTTTGATCAAAAATACCCATTGGAGAAATCTCAAGAAGTTGTTGAAATTATTTCCAAAGAGCTTGAGGACATGCCAGAAATTGATTCTGAAATAATCAAGTTCCTGAATTCTAAAGACAACTATGAGCTTGAATAATTGGGTATGAATGATAGGACAACAACTATACTGGAAGTAAAGAAGATCATTACCAAGAAAAACCTCATCCTTCAAATGGAGGAAAAGTGCAGCAGTGTGAATACTATAGCTCAAAGATTTTTCAGTAGGTTAGAACCCTTGACCAGCAAGGGTTTTCCCTCTATGCTTGTGATAAACTACAAATTAATGCCCATTGAACATTATGTTCGAAAGCTTACAGAGGTGGGTACCAATGCAGCTTCAGATTCAAACATAAGAGGTGCAACAACACCAAGGGTTGTGCTGAATGCACTTAGAGATTCCTTTTTCATTCTGAATGAAATCAGACATATATTTCCAGTAAAACCCACTTTTACCAAATATACAAAGATGGATGAAGTTTATAGAAGGGTAACTAAGTTATCTATCCCAGATAAGAAACGCTAGGAAGAATTAATTGATTTACTTGACTAAAGGGTGATCTAACAGTATTTAGTATTTTCAGGACAGTCATCACCAGCTCAACAGTTCTCTGTTTTTCCAGCAATTGTCATCACCAGCTCAACAGTTCTCAGTTTTTCAAGCAACAATCATCAATAGCTCAGCACCAAAATAGTGATAGATCGACTATCAGTTTATATTCCTGATTTTGTATTTATCTATTTTTGTAAAATAGTTTAAGATATTTTCTCAGTTATAAGATTGTATAAATAACTCTCTTTCACGGGTTATTAAGGGTTTCACCCTTGAAGAAGCATTTCTAAACATTAAATGTACTTGACTTTTTATGAATCATTAATACAAAAGCAAAGGATTCTGAATTCTTATTCATACAGTTTTGTTTTTACTGTAAGTTTTTCCAATTTTATTTCATAGCGTTTTCTTCATATTCTTATGTTTTACAAAGATAACCAGGTAGGAGTAATTGTGTTTCAATTTATTCCTATAAGCTTTTGAAGTGATCATCTATAAAGAGAATGAATTATATAGCAGTTTGTTTAATTATTTCCTTCTAAATCATACAACCTTCTAAACATAGTTTAAAGGTTTTCTTACTTATGATTATTTAATTTTCAATTTGAAGACTTTGATAGTCATATCATCTCTCTATTTCTAGTCACCACCACACAGGCTATATCACTTTGTGAATTTTAATATCAACCCTCTGTTTAAATATTAATACTATTCAAAAGGTTAGGCATCACTATTTTAAATTTGTTTCTTACATTGGTCCTCCAAATTAAAACAAAACACCCAAAACAGACATCTTAGATGCCCTGGCATGATAACTAACCATTATCATCTCTGAGATACAACATCAATCTGGTGTTGTTGTCGGGGGCTCGAATTTCACTAAGTTTTCCTAGGTCAACGATATTGTTCCTATTCCTTTAAGGTAATTAAAGGTCTAGATAGGTCAAAATCCTTCACCTAGCGACTCCATTGTACAAAACTGGTACATTTTAAGCACACTAGATCCCATTCTGAATCTGACACAGTTAGTCCTTTTTCAGGTCTATAAAGACTTGTGAGAAAGGCCAGTTCTAGAAGAAGACATCAACCATCTTCTTCTACTTCAGCCTTGCAGTCTGAAGATATATTACATTTTGATCCCTATAGTAACATTCCATCCAATCTAGATTACACTCATTTATCACCAAGGGTTGTTAAACTCTTGGATAGGGGAATTGATTTCAAATCATCTTTCATTATTCATTCACTTGAATCTCATCTAGAACCCCCACTTCCACTAGGATCACCTAAATATGAGTTTGACCTGGGTGTTCATTTACCTGAATACAAACCTACAAACTTTATACCCCCCACAACTTATTCACTTCATTCCACCTCTGAACCACCAGAATCTTCTACTTCTAAACAATCTAAAGGGACCTTTGCTATATATTCAAATCCACTCTTTGAAACTGAAGAAGATATTCATTCTCAGGTCCACAATTTGGTAATTAAAATCCTTTAAAATCATTCAGGAAGTCTCCACCTTATTTATCTCCTCCTTCTTCACCCCCACATAGTAATTCACCCCTTCTATCACCATCTTCCTCTTCCTTATCATCCTTTTCACAAAAATCTCATACATCATCTTCTACTATGGTATTCCAACCCATTGTATAGGCAAGATATGTAGCTTTAGTTTTACCTCCAGTCCTTGATGATTTCCCTAACGGATATTTAAAGCACCTTCCTAGATATAATGGAGAAATTGGTCCCTCAGCTGAGGATCATCTTCAAGTATTTCTAGACTTTGCAGATAACATGAACATAGAACAAGAAAATGTCTACACGAGGTTGTTTGTTTAGTCCCTTGAGGGAAATGTGAGGATTTGGTTTAGGCAGTTACCTGAAAATTCCATTATAAACTGGTAAGAATTAACAAATATATTCAAAAATCAATGGTGGGTGAAAAGATATGCTATTTACTTTTTAACTGAGTTTTTGAACTTAAAAGAAACTTTGTTGAATTTGTCTCTGATTTTATCAAAAGGTTCAACAAACTTTATCATAAGATGCCCTGTGATTGTAAACCACCTGTAGCAGCAGCTAAATCTAGGTTTTCAAAATCTTTTGAAGATGATTTTGTTGTGATGTTAAGAGAAATAACTTATAGGACTCTTGAAGACATGCAGACTAATGCTATATAAGTGGAAGCAAATAGGTCTTCCTCAACCACTTTAAAAGCTAAAGAATTAAAGGCACAAAGAAAACTTAAAACTAGTCAAGGGGCCTCTACTTGTAAAACTAAAAGTGAAGATTCTAAAATAGATGAAATAACTTCACTTCTTAGAAATTTGTCCAATATAATTTCCAAGATTGAGACTCAACCTAGAACGGTTCAAAAAATGGTCACTCGACCCCAAAATCAAAATCAAGTTCATTACAAAAGAAATCCACCATTACAAATTCCTCAAAGGCCTAGTAATGATCACCAAGTTCCAACTCCTTTACTCATAGATGATCAACAACCTGATGACAATACGATGACTATCACTGAAGATATTAATAATATGGATACCTCTTTTTGTCATATTGCTATTATTCCTCTCTCACAACAAAAGCAGGTTCAACAAGATCAAGACTCCTCACAGGCTTCCAAATACCATGCCTTCTCTGAATTCCTAATTGCATAACTAAACAAAAGATATGATCTTAGGCCTAAACCTGGTCCTGGAAGACCCCCTAAGGAACCTCCAACAATTGAACCTCATACCAAAGCTATTGAAACTCAAACAACTATTATTCGACCATTAAATCAATCAACTCATACTACTCAAATTGAAAAAATTGTTTTAACTGCATTTAATGTTGAAAAGGAGTTAGAAAGAGTTAAAATCCCTATACTACTTTCAGAACTTTCCAAAAACCCTGGATATAAAAATCAAGTCTCCAAATGGA
Organism: Pinus taeda; assembly: GCA_000404065.3. Lineage (NCBI taxonomy): Eukaryota > Viridiplantae > Streptophyta > Pinopsida > Pinales > Pinaceae > Pinus > Pinus taeda. The sequence goes on from APFE031140128.1 coordinate 92,021, forward strand.
TACAAGACACCTCAGTTGATGTTGAAAGAAATATCATTAGTCTTCAAGATGAAAAACCAGCAGTTGCCTTTGGTCCTAGTTCAGATATGGTAAATGAAATAGTACCCCCTTTCTATGTGACGCTTAAAACAAATGATTCTATGTTATACAATTGTATGCTTGATTCTGTAGCATCACATAATCTTATGCCAAAAACTATCATGGATCATTTAAATCTTGACATAACTAGATCATGATTTGTACACCTTTGATTCCAAAAGGGTGCCTTGTCTAGCATTGATTAAGGGTTTAGTGGTCACTCTCGCCAAAATACTAGTAAAAAGTATACTATTAGATATATTTGTCACAGATATCCCTCCCAAATTTGGAATTCTCCTTTCAAGGTCTTGCTATGCCAAATTAGGGGGAACTCTTCAAATGGACATGTCTTATGCCACTATTCTAGTTTATGGGGGAGAGCAACTAAGGCTGTATAGAGAGGTGAGATTTGTGCACACTGTCTGAAAAATGGATCAACCAAGAAACCATCTCATTTATGCAATTGATCAAGAATTTGGTTGTTTCCAAATTTATTCAAACCAAACACATGAAACTCAAGCAAAAATTGAAGATGTAATCGAAATACCTATACCAAATCAGGTTGATGTCTGGAAGTTATTCTTTGATGGTTCTTGTACAAAGGATGGAGCAGGAGCTGGGGTAGTATTAATCTCACTGGAAAAAGAAAACATTACACAATCAGGAGGCTTACCTTTTGGGACTGTAGTTAGCCAAGAGCTTAAAAGTACAAAACCCGAGTGTTTTTACTAACTCAGAGCTCATTGTTAAACAAGTTAGAAATATTTACCAAACAAAAAATCCTATGCTTAGATCTTATCAAAATGAGGTTTGGGATTCAGTTGAAAATTTATTCAATGCTTTTAATTTGACTTATATCCCAAGGGATCAGAATATTCATGCAGATTCCCTAGTTGTTTATGCTAGTTCATTTAAAATCCCTAACCAAACTAATGTGCTCTATTAAATACAAGTCAAATACAGGCCATCCATCCTAGATAACCTAAAATACTGGCAGATATTTGAAGATGATGAATAGTTCAAATATTTTCTGCAAGTTATAGATGAATTTTCAATTCTACAAATTGATGAAAATAGAACAGAAACAATCGAGAATTCAAATGAAAATGATAATTCAGATTTCAAATAAAAAATTGCTAATCATGATATCATTTAGCTATCTAACAATTTTATTCCCAAAGGTCTCATTCCTTTAGAGAAATTGTTTGATCAAAATGATTTCCTTAGAAACCCATAGTCAATCTCTCCACAAGATGACAAAAAGGAGGTAAACATTGGAATAAATGATGACATTAGAAGCCTCAAAATCTGTGCATACTTAGATCCCTGAATTAAAGCTCAATACCTTAAGTTATTTGAAAAATACAAGGATGTTTTTGCATAGACCTATGTTGATCTAAAAACTTATGATACATCACTTATACAACATAAGGTTCCTTTAAAACCAGAAGCAAAACCTTGTCAACAGAAACTTAGGAGGATTAATCCAGCACTTCTACCAACTATAGAAAAGGAAATTAAGAAAATTCTAGATGCCCAAATTATTATCCTTCTTAGATACTCTAATTGGGTTGCTAATTTAGTTCCTATCAGAAAGAAGAATGGGGAAATCAGACTTTGTGTGGACTTTACGAATTTGAATAAAGCACCATTAAAGGATAATTACCCTTTACCCAAAATGGATCAGTTTCTTCAGATGGTTTCAAGAGCACAAAGGCTTTCCATGCTTGATGGTTTTTTAGGTTACAATCAGATAAATGTTGATCCAATAGACAGAGAGAAGATAGCTTTTACTACACCCTAGGGTACATTTATGTACTCTAGAATGCCCTTTGGCTTGTCCAATGCTGGAGAAACTTTTCAAAGAGCTATGGACATAGATTTTTTGGGACAGGTAAACAAATTTGTAGTCATTTATCTTGATGATATAATAGTTTTTTCTAATTCTGATCAGAAACATCTAAAGCACTTGATGAAGGTTTTTGACAGGGGTAGGAAATTTGGAATATCCCTCAATCCTAAAAAGTCTATTTTTGCTATCAACGAAGGAAAGTTGCTAGGCCACATATTCTCAAAAGAAGGAGTGGTGATTGATCCCAAACGTATTTCTACAATAAAAACATTTTCATTAGCTAGAAATAAGAAGGAGATCCATGATTTTCTAGGCAAGATTAACTTTTTAAGGAGGTTCATCACAAATTATGTTGAGATTGTGAAAGACATAACTGATATGCTCCGAAAGGATCATGAAGTTAAATGGATTGTCTCTTCTAGGTATGCATTTGACCAAATCAAGAAAGCCATCTCTAAAGCCCCAACCTTGGCTACCCTGATTATGCCAAGCCATTAAGTATATTTTCCTTTGCTTCTGAAACAACCCTTGTTGTTTTTTAATTACAAAAGAATGAAGATTCCCATGACCAACCTATAACCTTTTTTATTAAGGTTATGAGAGTTTCAGGGCTTAAGTATGACATAATTGAGATGTAAGCATATGCCCTTATACAAGCTCTCAAATCATTTAGGATGTATGTCCTACATTCACCTATTATTGCTTGTGTTCCTAACAATGTTGTAAAAATTGTTTTAACACAACCAGACACAGATGGGAAGAGAGGTAGATGGATCACTCAAATACTTGAGTTTGATCTAAATATAAAAAACTCAAACCTAGTCAAGGGTCAAGGATTAGCTAAGCTTCTAGCTGAATCCAACTGTAAATTGCTTGGCATCAACTCTTTTTTGGAAATGTTATGCGTTAAGTTACAATGCTCCATTAGGTTAACTGAGATAAATTTTAGTTGATCTTGTTTAAAATTTTTCCTTTCAAGTTCACCACGTGATTTTTCTGAAACTCCTAGAATGCAACTAAGATGAGAAACATTTCATTTGATTTAAACAATGAAAATTGTAACTAAAATGGATAGAGCAATCAAAATCTCTAAACAAAGAGCATAGAACACATCTAACGAAACTTTCCTTATATCGTTCCTACAAGCACACACAAACTTCTAAATGCATTATGCATGTTTTTCTTTTCATTCCTTTAATGTTTAGATGAACATAAAGAAACTAAATTCACAAACGATCAATTAATGCTTCTCACAAGAAACGAAGACTTTACAACAATTTTTTTTTCAAATAAATGAAGACTCTATGATAATTCTTTTTCAGAAAAGTAAAGACTAATCAATGTAAGCTAACTTTGGGATTGATTCAACAATGATAAAGAAAACATAAAGAAACATTGAAAAAATAAATCCAAAGTGGGCATGGAAAAGAAATATTAATTTGGACTTCAAGGACAGAGAAACATTGACCATTCAGCAAACAAGATGTGAAACAATTTGGAAAAAATCAAGGAAAAAGATGGATTTTTGGCTTGACAAGGACCAGCACAGCCCTGAGTGGAAGAAAGTGCATTTCAAAGCACTATCTCTAGGCTAGGGTTGCTTTGCAGAGCACTGTGTTAAGAACAACAGTGCGTTGATGCCAGAGAGCACTATCAGCACACAAATAAGCACACATTTTGACTAAACAAGCTTCAAAATGACTGAATATAGGTAAATGAATTCAAGAAAAGTCTACTAGTGTTGCTAAGACATGGGATAGCTACCAGGAATGATGGTCATTCCCTAGTATGGTCGCCAATTTTTTATACGGAATTTATACCTATGGATAAGTATATCTTCCCTAACTAGGTTGTTACACTTAGAACAAATAAGTAAAGATGTTTAACCTTTTCCTACAATAAATAGATAAGGTAAATGAACCTACTTGTGATTCTTCACTTCCTTTTATCTCCTTTGAGTTTCTCCCGTCGCTCCCGCTCAAACTAAATTTGCTCAATTGGTCCCTGCCAACATAAACAAAAGATGACAACAATCAAAGCATATGATCTATCTATTGTAAACAAATGGAATCGACAACATTTGAACATACATTCATCATAGATATAGACAAAAGTATTGGAAAAGGAACAAACAACTTTATTGATTGATAAAAGGAGAAGTTACACCCAATGTGGTTCTATATCATGTCACTCATCCATCTTATTCAAAACCCTCATCACACCAATAGCAACATCAATCCAGTAGCATAACATTACTTGACAATGATTTCAAGTCTCTAAACCAACAGTATTTCTCTATAATATCCAAGCCCTTTTGTCTCTATGATGGGAGGCCAATTTATAGATGAATGCAAGTGGTTTTTTCATTAATATGGCATTGAATGGTTTTCCATAATTGGATGATTTATTTCCATGTTCAAAGGGATGAGAGGATAGAGGATTAGATGGTCCAAGGCTATCCTAAGTCGAGCTCATCTTAATAGGATAGGAGCTGGGTTCCTTCTAGAGGGCTATATAAAGGAGGATTATACTTAGGATCCAATGAACATTTCGAGGATTCTTGCCCAGTACAGGCTTGAGTGGGCTTAGATGCTCTACAACGCAGCCTTGAATGGGGTACCTACTCTGCAGAGCACTTACCCCTGACCAGGGGTGCACTGGTGACCCAAGCCTATGGTTTCATGAAGCATTTCAGCAAGGTTTGAAGTCAGGAAACTCTTATGGATGAAAGTACTCAATGAAGTGGCATGTCTAGGGCAAGTAGCAACTGAATTAGGGTTTGATAGACCTTGTTTACACTGATCTGATCATCAGGAGTGATGTGCCCAAATAGACCTATAATAGTACATGTATAATTCATTCAGAGGCGGTGGTCCTTGATAATTTTCCTTGTCAACAACTTTACAATCCGTGGCCATATGTCCAAAGTTTGCACATGAAAAAAATTAACCATTAAATAAATGAACATACCTGAAATGTTTTTCATTCTTCTTTGAAGGAAGTGTTTTATTTTGTTGTCGTCCTTTATCCTTGATTGTTTTGGCATCATTCTTCAGAGTTACAACATTCTTCTTTGGTTCAATCGTCTTCTCAATCTCACTGTGTGAAGATTTGGAGCTCGTACCTTCATTAATTGGAGCCTTACCTATTCTTTTTGCCAATTCTTTATCTTCCTTGTCCATAACCTGTAAATGGTCCTTTTCTTTGAGCTTGTTGATATCATTAAGTATTGCATCAAGTTCTTCTTGCTTTTGAGAAAGATCTTCTTGAAACCATATTTTCAAGATCTTCCTTCTTTTTTCTACCTCCTCAACTTGTAGCTTGAGAAGAGTAGTCTTCTCTACTTATCTGTTGAGAGCTTGTATCTATTCCTTTTGCTCCTCATTTTCAATCCTAATCCTTCTTAGTTTAGCTGAAGAGGTTTCCAATTCCTTTCGCTTTTGGTCAACTACGGATATGTATCTTTGATCAGATTCCTTCCTTTCAATTTTGCTTCCTACATTTGTTGTTTGAGCCTGCTAATATCTACAAACGTTGTGTCAAGTTCTTGTTGCTTTTTTTGAACTTCTCTCTTGAGGTTGTGTGTCTCTACATTCTTGACTTCTTCCAATTGATTCCTAAGACTACTAAGCATCTTCTCAGACTCTTAATTTTCTTTGATGAGTTCTTTTGTTGTCTTCAATTTTGCTTCTAAAAGTATTGTCTTTTCCATTTGACTTTTGAGTTCCTTTATCACCTTGATCACTTTATTTTGAAACTTTGTCTTGCTTATTTCTCCATTTTCTTAATCATAATTAGAAGGATCTAAATTTTCAATAACATCTTGACCTAATTTCTTTGTTGAATAGAGATTATGAAGCTTTTCCCAAAGATCTTTAGTTATTGGACATTGACCAACTTTTGTTTTCACAGATTTAGGCAAAACATTCAAAATTACATTCATGGCCTTTGAATTGTACCTTTTATTTGCGTCAGTAGATGTGTCTCCAGAAACAATTGATTCCCATACTCCATGTGCCTACAAATGTACTTCCATCCTAGATTCCCATATCGAGTAATTATCTGCATCAAAATCAAGGGTTCCTACACAATACTCATTTTCTTTAGATTTTGTTGTACCTTTACCTTCCTTTGAAATCCTTGGAACCTGCTTCTTTGACTTTCCCATCTCTATGCTCTAAAAAATGCCTTCCAACAGTTAAGTTGTTACTGAAGGAACCAAGCTCTCATACCAATTGTTGGAAATACTAAAAGGGGGGATGAATCAATATTACTTAGCAATTAGAAAGTTTAAATATTTTCATAACATTAGTTAATATTCAATTATTATTAATTTTTATGCAGTAATAATAGTAAATAAAAGAACACAGTAGGAACAAGAATTTTAGGTGGAAAACCCCCTCTGGGTCAAAAACCACCAAACGGTTTTCTAATCAATTCTTTAATATTCAACCCCAACTGAAATGAAAGCAAAAACTTCCTAGATTCCAGAAAAGCATTCTTCTCCAGCTCCCATCGAAAGGATGCCCTAATGCCCTGGTTTCTTCAGTAATCAACTGAATGGATGCCCCAACACCCTAGCGAGCCACAACTTGCCCTAGCAGCACCCTACCACCCTGAAGTGTTCACAAACCCCAAACTATAGGTGACTTTAGAAACCTGCCTAGCACCTCCCTGTCACCCTATAATGACTAAAATTAGAAAAGATTGTGGATTCCCAAACCAGGGACAATAATCCACGATACAATAAGATGTAAAGTGATTTTCGTGTACTTGACCAAATACCTAATTACTCTATGACCGCAACCCAACCATGACATCATCCCAACAATGACTCCTTGTTGGCTTAGTGGGTCCTAACCCAGGTTCAGCGTTAAGTTAGTTAAGCAAACCCCTACACTACTAGCCCTTTCGGCATCAATCCATAGAGCGCAGACTGAAGCCTCACCCGAAGCAGTATGGGGGGATGTTGGAACTAAGTTTCCACACCTAGAGATGGTTATGATGTCATTTTGTACCCTTTATCTACCTTCACGTAGATCGATAAGCGCTCACAGCTTATTTATATACTTCCTCTTACCAGCCTCTAAACTTTCACGAAGGTCTACGACTATCATTCGCAGACCCTGAATAGGCGAATCAACCACTTACACACCTCTATTATCACTCCTAAGTTTGTTATTACCCAGATCGGCTTAAGTGTCTAATATCTTTAGCATGCATTAAGATATTCTTCGCGTAAGCAGATATTATTACTTGAGTTCATATAACAATGTAAAACATACAGATTCACGCATCAATACAACATTAAATCATAACCCATTATTCATCATAACATAAATGCATTCATTCATAACAGAAGTAAGTGGATAAAACAAAAATATTTCCAGAACATTCTCTTTATTGATACTTCAGATTTGCTTATAGACTCAAAACTACCCTGTGCACTTAGCTGCAGGGATCCGTGCACTTAGCTGAGCACTCTACTATAGGCCTCTACGCACATAGCTATAGATCCTCTCATCTACTCTAAGACTCGTCACTCTTAGCTCCTATTGACCCATTACATTCATCCTCAAAACTTCTATGAACTGCCTTAGACTCTTTAAGACTCTCCTTTTCATACAATTCCATGGTCCACAGACCATGGGTAGATCTTCTAAAGTTGACACAATTTACATAAACGAAAGGTAAAAACCCTTTATGACACTTTAAATATACATGCTCCATGACCATAACTTGCGGAGACTTTACACTTTACATCACAAAAGCTTGGGTTTTTGCCCCAAAATTAACCTTAGGGGACCCTGTCCCAACAGGCCCCCAACACAAATATCGTGACTCACCCTTGATTCACTTTTCTAGTGCGGAGATCTTACTGTGAAGACCTCCCAACTCCACTTGCACTACTGCAACTTCAGTTGCGCACTACGTAGCTTCCTGCTTGACATGCTCCACTAGCTGCTTAGTTGCTGGTCCTGTGTTATCTTCCTGGACCTTCTGTTGGGACCTCTACAGGATGGCCAGCTTCTCCCCAATAGTGGTGGAGATCACATAAGCCTCATCCAACCAAGGCCCCAATCTAGCCTTGAGGACTGCCTCCTACTACGCTGCTTCCACCTGCTCTTGCAGTTGCTTTTCCTCCTGCAGCTTTGCCAATCTCTGCATGATAGCGATGGTGCATGTTGTCACCTTTTCTTCGTCATATTACTGTTGCAGTTCCCGAGCCTATGTGTTCAACCTTTGCAGGTTAGGATCTTCCTACAAACCCTTGATTAGCTCCATAGACTACTCGAAGAGCGCAATGCATTCCACCACTGCAGCATCTATAGCAATGGCTCCATCTCGTACAACAACTTCACGTTGTTCTTTGACCTCTGAAGGATTTGAAGGTTGTGTCCTCAACTCAAGCTCCGTAATATTCGGGTTTAGCTCAATATGAACCTTGGCCATTTCGTTTTTCGCATTGCACACACCTGCAGCTAGTTTTTGAATCTTGGCCTCCGACGGTGCTTCTTTTGGTATGTGCAGTTCGGGAACTATCCTGCATGCCTCAGCTACCAGAGTTGCAGTGTGCTCATTCTTCTCCTGAACCTTTTTCCATGTTGTTATCACCATCATTTTCTCCACGAATATCTTCTCATTGTTCACTTTTTACTCATTGATCAAGCTCAGCGTGCGCTGCTCTCGAGCCTTGAACTCTGCAATCACACCTACTTGCAGAGTGTGGAGGAATTTGCTAGGGAGAGTAGCCAATTTTAGTCCAACATTCCTCAAAGCACTGATAGTAGCCTTGTTAGCATCCACCTCCACACTCAAGGCTCCATCAGGCAGCACGACTACCCGAAGATCCAAAGAGAAAACCAACTTTGTCGTTGTCATTGTCCCCGGTGCTAAAATGGTTGAGGCAGTGCTGCTCTACCTGGCTCCTACCTGTAATCTGGTTATTTGGATCTGCAGCTCGCGCAGACCCATCTGAATGGAACGTAATTCCTACTTCTGTTGTTGCTCAAACTGTTGCAGCAGTTCCATTGTTGTATCCCTTACCTTGTCCCCAATGTCATCCAAGTCGCCCTCTGTCAAGGTGATCGGGTCTAGTGACGACTTAGTGGCCTTGGTCTTCTTCCGCGATCCTTCTTTTACCTATTCCCTATTTCGCTTCACTCGGAAGGGAGTGCTTTCTAGATCTCCACCATCCTGTCCTAATTTCTCCTCTTCCTCTGTCTCTGGCGAAGGAGATTTCTAACTTCTGTCAGAGTCACACTCTTCCTCCTATTCCTTGGTAGCGCGCTCCACTTCTGTGCATTCCTTCTCCTCAGGCTCCTTCTTTCTCTTTTCAACCAACTGTTGAACTTTCAACCGAGTCGCTTATTTTTTCTGCTTTTTTGCATACTTACTAGTGTCGGCAGATAAATATGATGTTGTGTGACATTCTGTTGGCCAATGATCAAGGACCACTACAACGGCATCATCCACCGCGAGGTATGGTAAATCATACCACTTTTGTTCTAGGTCCTTTCGAGCCCGAACAGAAATCTGGTGGAAGTCTGCTTTGAACTCCGCATACCTAGATAACTACTCAAGATGGTTTGTGGCAATCGTGGCTTCTGAGTGATGGCCATATTAATGCTCATTTCCATCAATACCCAAAACACCTTACTCTCCCAGACCCGCTCAACGTCCTTTGTGGCCCATATCGAAGCAAACTTCACTGCTTCTAGAAAATCTGGTGCGATCGAAGGAAATTGGCTATCCTCCAACAACTATCATGACCAGCACAATTGAAAGTAAGAGCCATGAGCAGTGAAATGTCTTGCTCTGATCCTGTGCCTCCCTACAGTTCGTGAGGAACTCGTTGAATAGATAGTGTGACCTATTGAATTGTACGCCCTCCGTGCACTGGGACGCTAGTGAAACAACTCGTGCTAGCACCTCATCTTTGTGACACTTCCTCATTATCTTTCCATCCAAGATCTAGGTGGCCACCTTCACCATGGGGTCGGTTATGCTTGAAATTGAATACCCATGTAGCTTCTTAACAAGCTTAAACTTGTCCTTCATTCACTCAGTGAGGTCGCGCTCGCCTATATTTTCGCCAAATGCCTTGACTGTATTTATTCCTAAATGTGGTAGTAAGGTGATCATATGGATCAGCATGTCAGTTAGAGGCATCAGCTCCTCCAACCACAAGCACCCGTCATGCACCAGGCACAGCAACTATTTGATAACAATCAAATTTATGGGAGCACGGTGGTAATGCGGCACCCAAAGCAGATTCAACAATCCTTTCTTTTCCACCCCACGAGTCCACTTCATCAACTCCAGCGCAGTGACACCTGAATCCTTGTAGAACACTCGCTGCATGAAATTATCAGTAGCCAGGTGGGGGAACTGCTCAATGTCCCCCAAGTCCCAATCTTCAAGATTCATATGTGGGATGCATGCCAAGCGCAGACCTTCAAATGTTATGTTTTCTGGCAGCAAGGGTGTATTAAGGAGAAACATTCCCTCATATGGGTCCTTTGGGATCTTCACCTTGCCCTAGTGCGGAGGGAGGTATTCTGGCAGCTTCGAAATAGGGTCTATGTTATAGACATATTTGGGCACTGCAACCCCAATCATATATGTTGAAAAACCAAGGGCTCTTTAACCCCTAAAACTGTTGTTTCATACCCTAAATAATCATGGTCAACTAATTACATCATTTGCCAGAAGTTCCACCTAAAAAAACAAAAAATCCCACTCAGAACTGGCCAAAACTGGACCATATTGACTACTCCATGGTCAAGGTGTGATGCATACTAGCTCCTACACTAGCCAGGTATGATGCATACTGAAAGAGCCTTCTATAGGGTGCAATGAGTGAGAGTAGACAAATGGCAGAGACAGTTTGCTAAGTGGATACCCAGAGAATCTTCTAGAAACTTCTCATATGACACTTGCCTCTCTGAATTCGCCCAGGGATGAGTAAGAGATCAATGAAATCTCCAAGTGGAACCAAGAACTATCAGTGGAATGACACTAATCAAAAACCTGGAACTGACTCACACCTCTGCAAATATCTATAAATGGATTCGTCATCTGAGAGATCTAAAGGATGGAATTTTGTAATTTGTAAGGAAGTGTTGTTGGTTTCTCTTTGAGAAGAGACATTGTACTGTTGGTTGATCTTGCTTTTCATGAGGTGAAGAGGGCTTTGATGTTAGGAGGATGATACTAGATCAGAAAGCTAGGTTGTAATCCTCTCTTCTATTTCTACTATTAATAAAGTTCTTTGAGTTTTCCTCCATACAATCGTGTATTTGTGAATCTTTTTGTTTGTGAATGCAATTGTATGATCAATGTATTTCTGATTCTGCATTCTTTATGATATTAGAGATCGAGATGCTTTGATGGTGTTTTGTTGCTTTGCCTCTACAGGTATTCTCTAAAGTGGGACAAGTAGGAGAGGAGTGGAAAGCTCTATCAAGGGAGAGAGGAAACAAGAAAGGAGCTAAGCGGAAGATCCAGGTTGGTCCCCTTTGCTTCTCTCTTATCTATCATACATAAAGGAAATCGCAATTTGCTTTGATTGTTTGTTTCTAAGATAGCTACCTGTCTTAGTGGGACTAGTAGATCGAAAATACACTAGTTTTCCCGGAAACAAAATGGCGACTCTGCTGGGGAGCGAATAGTTTATTTGTTTGTTATTTTTGTTTGGTTTATAAACTACAAACAGAGCCTGAAGTTAGCCAGCTAGCCTATGAACTAATTTTGCTATGCAACTACAAAGTAGATGAATGCTACTTCAGTCAATCTCCGGGTTGGTTTATGAACTGAACATCCGACTTACAAGCATCGTAAATGCCCTTGTGGTAACTCAATAACCTTATAAGATCATACCCCTGTACTTTGTTTTTATTGTCTATCTTAGCTCAGCCTAAATCACTGAACTTCGCTGCAAATTTTGAGCAAAAACCAAACTCAGTTTCGTTCCCTGGCCCATCACACTATCTGTAACTGGCAGCCTATATGCTTCACACCTCCCGTATGTTGCAGGTGAGATGCATCCTTGTTTCCCTTAAGGATAGGTGCGATGACTAAATGATATTGTTTCTCTCTTTGAAATTTTGTTTTTTCCTCCTTGTTTTTAGCTCTATTTAGTGGTTTTGTTGCTCATGATCAGTATCTCATTTATGAAGCCTCTTTCCTTTACATTATTCAACCTCCTTTTATAGGGATTTGTAAATGTTTTTATGTGTTTTTCTATCATTTGCAGTCCTTCTTTGTCAAAAGTAGCTTAATCGAACTGTCGTTTTTGATGCAAAGAAGTGTCGTAACTGTCATTTTGAGTCAAAAGGAAGAGTGTCATAAAGTCTTCCTCTTCTATATGATCGATTGTACTTTTTCCATTGTATTTGATTTGAATTGTTAATATTTAAAGTGTCGAAAGAAGTTTTCTATTCGAAATCGAAAAGTGTCGTTTCAGTCTTCCTTTCATTTTGAAAAGAAATTGTCGAACTGTCGCTTTGAAGAAAATAGTTCAGATTTGTACTTCGTTTTCCTTTTTGGCATTCTCACATTAAGGAAACAAAAAACAAATACATGCATTTGCATTTGCATTTAGACTGCATGCGGAAAATGATTTAGGAAAACTGCATTTAGTGTGTGCTCTCTGCTCTCTGTTGAAAGAATCGTAATCTTCTTTCCTTAGTAGCTAGAATTTTCATTGCTAAAATAAATGACTGTTTATCATTTTAGATCACATATTTAGGAATTTTACATCTACATCACGCGGTGAACCTTGAAAGACAAACTTCTAAGCAAGATCAACTCTAAAATAAATCTCAATGAACATAACAACGCTTTGGAACCTAATGCAACACATCTAGAGGTCTAGGCTAGAGACGTATTCTGACGTCGTAAAACCTGGTAACTATCATTTTCATCGAAGGTTGGGTGATTCCTCCTCTTTGATACGACAAGTGCTAGTATGGACTTGTGCTCCTAGTACCGTCAAGTATATACTGGGAGACCACAATAGGCTGATATCCTTTATCCATAGGAAACCATGTCTGCCGCCCTATCGATTGCAATGAACTGAACACAACATTCGAGAAGATTAACTGCCGTACATAAGTCCTTGGTAATTTCTCTTTAATTTACTACCAAGGTGTATTTTGCAGTTTTGCGATTGGTTTGGTAATCCCTCTGTATAGATTTCCAGAGTAGTCACTTTTGTTCCTTTTCGACTCCTTAAAAAAAAAGGTCTATCTGAGCACTTGTCACTTCAGGCTCATTAAAAATCGAAGGCGACTAGAGTCATCTTTAGCTTTTTCTCGAATCTTAAAAATTGAAAAAGAAAAGTTGTGTCAAAGCATCATAAAATTTATTTAATTCGAAATAACATCCTTATTCCCTCGTTGATCTTAGGTTGAGGTAATAGAGTCCACCAATCAAGGGATCCCTCTTGGAGGGAATCCTAGTCCTTTCTCTTCTTGGGGAGATATTGGTGCTCCATATATGGCTACATTGTCCCTTCCGGGAATCACAATTTGCCTGCCAGTTTGGATTTTCTCAACCTATGTCATTCAAAACACCGTAATTCTTCAGCAATCGAATTAGCAACCAGTTGATACCAAAAGTGACCCTTCACCTTCTACTTCGTTTGTTTCTCCCTCCCCTTCTTCCTCTTCGCTTGGTGAAAACAGTGATGCTAGTAACCAAGTGGCTGAGAAGAAGAAGAAAGGGAAGGAGAAGAAGAAGAAGAAGTCAGTTAAGCAAGGGGGCAACAATGAATCATCTGGTGAAAATCCAAACATTAAATCTCCTAAATATCCTTGTCTAATGTGCAAAGGAAACCATTTTCATCGAGATTGTCCTTGATTCTGCAAATCTTGAGAGAATGGTCTCCCCGTTTGCACTGTCCGGTGTCATCAACCTCTGGCGATCATGTTGACAGCACACCATCAACTAGTGAAAATGAAGTTCCTGGACATAAGGAAAGGTAAAAATTCCATGTCAATTATGCGATGAAGACCATCACCTTTGCCAATGTCCTTTTCTGGATGAGGCCAAGAGAATCTTGCATAACCGTCCTGCTTCACCACAGCGGCTTCCACCTGGATACAAGAAACTCTTACCAAGTCCATTACTAGTTGGAAACCCAATTGATGTAACTCAACCATCATTCGAAGTGTTATTGTTGAAAGTAAACCTTCTGAGTCCATGCTGGACCAAAGTCAACAGGTCGAGATGGCAGTTGACCCAATCTTGCCTTCAGAAGGTCCACCTTCATACGATACAATTTCCAAAGAGAATGAGAACAATACTATCCAAATTATTTTTGTTAATACAGAGTCTGATGAACTTGGGGGCAATCTGCCTATTCCTTTACAACAAGAGGAAAGTCCCCCAGTTCATGGGGTTCATCCAGCCATTTATTCGGTACCCCCTAAGAAATCTAGTTGTTTCCTTCGATTGGAATCAACTAGCGAGACCCCACCTTCCATCTAATGTACCATTCTGAATCATAGTACAAGTTTACAAAATGATCATGTCTGGCACTATCATACATGAAGGGGCTTCAGTGAGTATCCTTTCCTCAATTGCTTGGAAAGTGCTTGGTTCGTCATCGCTTCTGCCTGAGAATCAAAATTTATCAGGCTTCAACAAAGGAACCAGTCGACGATTAGGGATCCTTCCGAAGTTGCCTATAACTTTGAAAAGGAAAACCGTTCACTTGAATGTGATGGTAGTCCAAGGGCCATTAGATTACAATATACTATTTGGGCATGACTATGTTTATAGCATCGAAGCTATTGTTTCCACACTCTTTCGAGTGATGTGTTTCTCGCATGAAGGCAAAGTGGTGCAACTTATTGACCAGCTTTCATTTCCCGGTTCAAACGCAGTTACGAGTCAAACAACATCCCTAAATGGTCTCTTTGCGTCAAGAATGTCTCTTCAACCTTCAGTTCATCCACCTAATTATTGTGAGTAGTTCGGTGAATGTAACGAAGCTTAGGAGGCATGCACCCTGGTCTGCTTCGGTAGGCGAACCCAATTGAAAAAAATAGATTTCCTTGTAGGTTATATGATTGGTCTGAAACACCATTTCCTTGTAGGATATGGGATCAATCTGAAACAGTTATCTCCTCGCAAGTTCTGTGATTGGAAGCTCACACCATTCACCTTTGTCTATTTCGATGGACAAAGCCAAGGAAGTATTTTGTCTGCTCTGCAGATGAAACAATCTTGCTTAAATGTAGGGACTTCCACAAAGTAACCTAGAAATTCTTGTTTTCTCAATACCTGGGGGCATGCAACCCTTTTTATGCAAGTGAAAAACAACCAGTTTCATTTTTTAGCTTTTTAGCGTTTTTAGCTTTTTAGTTTCAACTTCTTAGGTTAGGCAGTTGGTCCTGACATGTCTGCACACCAGACGGACCAAAGGAAGGATTTTTCCTTGACAGAGGACAAAACCATCCTACCTAAACTCGGTAGTTCCTTAGCTTTTAGTGTAGTTAGCTTTGTAGTTTGGTCGTTTCTAGCCTACATGAAAAGGCAATGAGCAAAGTTTCGCATGGTGCAAGCTCGCTAAAAAATGAACCTACTAATAAGAGACATCTTTAAATGATTGGTACGAGAAATGTTTCTGCAAAGTTCAAGCTCATTAAAAAATAAACCTGCCACTGAGCATATGTTAACGCAAGGTTCAAGCTCATTAAAAAAAATAAACCCGCCTTCAGTAAACGACCTCTGTGATTGCAGTGCTATCAGCCTTTTAAGCCTTGGTTGTGTTCTTACCATCACCTCCATTTTTTTGGCCAATCATATGCTTCCACTTGATTGTTTACTCTTTTGATGAACAGCTGTGACGAGTGATTCTATTATCCACCTTCTTTACAATGCATGTTTGAGAAGTTCCAAACTTACCTAGAACTAGTTGCTACCCAGAAACATCACTCATTCCTCAAAAACAAGTCTCTTTTAAGCCCTTTTCAGGCTCGTTATATATGAAAAGATTGCCGACCTATTGGCATTTCCAGCTCGTTAAAGTAAAGGGAATCACCATCCCTCCTCTACATTTTAATCTTTTTGAACTTGAGGGATCATCCCACAAAAAGATCGAGCGCTTGTCTTTTTCGGCTTGCTAAAGCGATTGAAAAGTCATCCCTTTCATATTATTTTATACTTTTTCGAACTTAAGGGATTATGCTACGAAAAAGGACTGCTGGAGTTTCCTTTTCATCCCTTTTCAAACTCACTAAACATGAAAAGGACCGAGTTATCCTTGTCGTTAAACTCGTTAAAACAATAGTGACAAACTTGTCCATCCAGACAAGAGCGGGTTTCACTATCGCTAGACTCGCCAAATGTAGTGACAAGTTTGCTCGCAGGGCAAATTATAGAACAAGCATATGTTATCCTCTTCAAGCTTGACAAAAATAAAGAGGTACTGCTCAGCAATGACTAGGGAAAAAAGGGAAGAAAACTTGAAGAACTTCATTGGTAGCAGGTCGCTCTTGAACATGACATTTTCACTCCATCACCATGATTGAGTCGGGTTGGGGTATTCCGTTCACCGGCCATATCACCATTGGTCCTCCACACCATCCGTCTTTTGGAATTAACACTTCCAATCCATCTCAGTGTCGCTGAAATGTTCAAGAGAAGTCATTCAGAGAATTCATTACCCAGCTAATGCCTCATCCACTGCAATACCTTCACCCTCTATTTTTCATGACCGCCTTTCCTAAACCTTGTGTCATCAAATCGTTTTCACCTCCAGAAAATCATTTGCTTCATTTCATGTCGTAAATGTGGGATATATTAAGGCCCTCCTATGAAAAGTCAACTCTTGTTGACATCAGCTCATTATCCAAAAAGTTGACTTAGGAACAACCCTTTCAGTACTTTGAAACTTGCATGCCTCAATGGCAAGTTTCTCACTTCTGGCGACAGATTTACATTAATGGCCTTTGACCAAAAGATTTTGCGTGGGGTTCGACATCAGATCATATATTCACACCATGTGAATTGTACTGTAGTACCTTGAGGGTCATTATCATTATCGGTGATTCCTCTCGCGCCTGTTAACAGCTTACATCATTGGCTGATAATCAGGCAATGTCTTTCCATGTTCGACCTCAGAACATCTTTTCACATGGATCGACTTGTACATCGGGCGAAGATTGAATGAGTTTGAAGACCCTGGATCTAGTTTCATCCATCCGGGTTGCGGTATATTTAGGAAAATAAAGACATCAATTGTACACACAAGCTACACAAATGATCATCCAAGCTAAGGGATGATGACTCTACAAGAATCACCGGTCTACAACAGTAGATGATTATCTGTCCTATGTACATGAAAATGAATTTATAAAGTTGAGCATGGGAATGCCCACCTCAGCTAGATCATGAACATAAAATGATGATGATATATTGTATTGTATTTTATATAGGTCACCTTCCAGTTCGAATACCTCGGATCCTCATGATAAAGCATTTCACCCAACATCAGAAGATTTATGACTTCATGCTTTAGGGGGAAACTGTTATAGACATATTTGGGCATTGCAAACCCAATCATATATGTCAATAAACCAAGGGATCTTTAACCCCTAAAAGTGTTGTTTCATACCCTAAAGAATCATGGTCAACTGATTACATCATTTCCAAGAAGTTCCACCTGAAAAAAACCACTCAGAACTGGCCAAAACTAGACCATACTGACTACTCCAAGGTCAAGGTGTGATGCATACTAGCTCCTACACTAGCCAAGTGTGATGCATACTGAAAGAGCCTTCTATAGGGTGCGATGAGTGAGAGTAGACAAACGACAGAGACAGTTTGCTAAGTGGATACCCAAAGAATCTTCTAGAAACTTCTCATATGACACTTGCCTCTCTGAATTCGCCCAGGGATGAGTAAGAGATCAATGAAATCTCCAAGTGGAACCAAGAACTATCAGTGGAATGACACTAATCAAAAACCTAGAACTGACTCACACCTTTGCAAATATCTATAAATGGATCCCTCATCTGAGAGATCTAAAGGCTGGAATTTTGTAATTTGTAAGGAAGTGTTGTTGGTTTCTCTTTGAGAAGAGACATTGTATTGTTGGGTGATATTGCTTTTCATGAGGTGAAGAGGGCTTTGATGCTGGGAGGATGATGTTGGATCAGACATCTGGGCTGTAATCCTCTCTTCTATTTCTACTATTAATAAATTTCTTTGAGTTTTCCTCCATACAATCGTGTATTTGTGAATCTTGTTAAAATTGGAAACCAGGGAAAAACTTCATGTGGGTCATATTATTCATCGCTGATGATATTTTTTATTAGATTCCTCTCATCGAGAGGTGTAGGATTGATATTAAGATCATCCAATTCTGATAAGTATTCATGGAGATATGAATTTATTTTGATTATGGAATTATTATCAAGCTGACCTACAACTCATGTAGGCTCAGAAGCCCAACAGTCGCATCTATTCAAACACCAAAGTTGTGTATAAATATAAGAGGAATTTTCCTCATTTGGACTCACTCATCTCATCACATCTCTCTCTCTCTACTACGCATAAATGAGTCTCTTCTTTACTGTGCAGAAAAGGGTCTCTCTCTCACACATGTGAAGCTGGAAGCTATTGAAACTGAAGTTGCAACTATAGAGGTAAAGATTGACCTACATGGACTATAATATCTCCTCTTTGGAACTTCCCTGTAGGTCCATCTGGATCTCCTCTGAAAGATGCAACTTATGGTGGTGGAATGAAGTCAATCCGACGAACGGTTTGCAAAATATCGACTGCCCTAGTTTGAAGCTGGAAACTGTTGAAACTGAAGTTGCAATTGCAGAAGTAAAGACTGACCTGCGTGGACTAGAATATCTCCTCTTTGGAACTATGATGTAGGTCCATCTGGATCTCCTCTGAAAGCTGCAACTTTTGGTGGTGGAATGAATTCAATCCAACAAACGATTTGCAAGATATCGACTGCCCTAGTTTGAAGCCGGAAACTGCTGAAACTAAAGCTGCAACTGCAAAAGTAAAGATTGACCTATGTGGACTAGAAGATCTCCTCTTTGGAAATACATTGTAGTTCCATCTAGATCTTCTCTGAAAGCTACAACTTTTGGTGGTGGAATAAAGTCAATCCGACGAACGGTTTGTGAGATATCATCTACACTAGTTTGATAATGAAGTCATTAATGCTGATGCTGTTGATCTAGGGTTTGCTACTACTGATATGAATCAGATTTATTGTACTATTTCTCTTTGCTGAATTATTGAAGATAAAAGAATATTTGATCAAAGGGTTTCCCCACACATTGTGGGGTTTGTCCCTGGCTAGCCGTCGCATCTTGTGTCTCTTGTCTTGGCTTGTTTTCTGTCGATCGTTTAATGTTCTATCTGCACTTTACTTTATGTACATGGTGATTGCTAATCTATCGAATATAATAAGAAAAAGAAGTAAACTATTATAAGCATAGAAAATACCATAACTTAACATGGTATCAGAGCTAAGGTGAAGACAAAGCCCAAGCAAGAGCAAGAGCAATCACCAAAGAGAAGATTGGCAAAGTTATCCTAAAAGAACTATGGGGTCCTCAACACTCTTTCCTACTGAAGACAAGATCTATGATAAAGTTGACTATCACAGATGGAAGATGTCTATTGATCTAACCCTGGAGGATGAAGGAGTGTTGGGTCACGGAAGAGGCAATATTGTTGAGCCTCCATCAAATGCACCTCCTGCTGCCAGGAACAAATGGAAAAACGGAGAAATTAAAGCGAATAAGATCATCTGGGACTCTATTGATAAGTGCTTGGTGGCCTACATATTTGATCTAGACACCTCCAAGGAAATCTATGATAGACTGGTGATTTTATTTAAAGCTAATGATGCAAATCAAGTTTTGTTTCTTAGAAATACGCTGAGGGAAATCAAGAAGGGTAAAGATGAGAGTATGCAAGCATACTTCTTAAGGATCACCAAAATCAGGAATAATCTCCTATCTATTGGGGAGGCTATTACTAACAGGGAAATGGCACTCATGACTCTTGTTGGATTACCATCCGAATGGTACGTGTTCAGGACTACTCTTCTGAACAATAATGTAATTCCGGGTTTCGGAGAATTAATGGCTAAATGCATTCAAGAAGAAACAAGGGCAGAAGAGCAAGAAATGCCCTTGCCTAAAGATCCTATTGTTGCCTTTTCTTCTCATGCTAAGAAAAGAAATAATTCCAGAACTAAATCAAAAGGAAATATTGGACCTAAGGGTGGAAGAAAAGGACGATAAAGCAAGTCACTATGCAAGGGAGTGCCCTGATAGAAAGGACTCACACCAGGACGATGATCAAAATCCCTCTCATGGTAATCGAAGGGATGGAAAATTCAATAGAAAAGGTAAGAGGAGAGCTGGGAATTGAGGAACAGGACAACCATTCAAGAAGGATGTATTAAAAGCACCTGATCTCAAAAAGAACCTAGTGTCCATCTCGGAAATGGAAGACAAAGGCTACAGGTAACCTTTAGTTATGGCAAGGTACGTATATGGAAAAATAATGTTAAAGATGCCTTTAATCTTGGGTTTAGTGTTGATTCATTATATCAGGTCGATGGAAGTCCACTAAGTGTCATGTCTTATGACACATCTCTTCAGTCCGAACGTTGGCATCAGAGGTTTTCCCCCTTCATTATAAAGCTATACTCGGTGTAAAACAAATGGTAACAGGGATGCCTGAATTCCTAGTAGAGAAAGAAGCTGTATGTCCAAGATGTGCCAAAGGAAAGCTCAAAAGGGGACCATTCCCCTCAAGCCAAAGCAAGACCTCCGATATATTACAGTTGGTTCACTCAGGCATATCTGAGGCTGGCATTAAGAGGGAGACTACTACACCACATACTCTTGAGCAGAATGGTGTGACAGGAAGGAAGAACCGTACGATTGTGGAAGCTCTCCGGGCCATGCTAGATGATCAAAGACTTCCGAAGTTTCTATGGGTTGAAACTACAAACGCCGTCGTACATGCCCTCATCAAGCATTGGGTTCGAAGACTCCTGAAGAAAAGTTCACCGGTAAGAAATTTGATGTTTCTCATTTTTAGAATTTTTTGGAAGCCCTGTATATTTTCATGTGCCGAAAGAGAAAAGAAATAAATTGGGTGCATCTGGAAAGAAAGGAATATTCGTGGGCTATGGTGAAAATACTAAAGGCTATAGAATCTATGTAGCCGGTCAAAGGGAAGTTGTGATTATTCGTGATGTCATCTTTGACGAAGATATGGCTCTTAGCAAGGTGGACAATCTTTTGACTTTGAGGAGCTCTCAAGAAGCCGACACGAGGGAACCGAAAGAAAAGGATGATGAATCAATGCCTGATGTAGAAGAACCCATGGATCCGATTGATCCTCCTCCACATTAGCCTTCCTCTTCTAGGAAGAGGCCTTCATGGCTTAGGGGGCTACTTGATGATGCTGAAGGACATGCTGCACCCCGAGGAACCTTTCATGAAAGTAAGAAACCTAATAGGTATCAAGGATACCTGACCATCATGAGCCAATCATACAAAATGAGCCTTCATCATTCTCAGATGCCGTCAAGCATCAAGTATGGAAGGATGCTATGACCGAAGAATATGAGTCTATCATGAAGAATGATGTTTGGGAAGTAGTTCTCAAACCCCAGGACAAGACATTTGTTACTTCCAAATGGATTTACAAGATAAAGCATGCAGCAGATGGAAGTACGGAAAAGTATAAGGCTCGTTTTGTTGCTTGTGGTTTCTCCCAGAAGGAAGGTATAGACTATGATGAGATATTTGCACCTGTTGCCAGATATACGACCATCCGCTCATTCATAGCCCTTGCCGCTTCACAAAGATGGAACGTACATTAGATGGATGTCAAGATCGCGTTCTTGCACAGCTCGATCAAAGAAGAGGTCTACGTGGAGCAAACCGAAGGATTTGAGATTTATGATCGAAAATCTCATGTACGCAGGTTGAAGAAGGCTCTCTATGGGCTGAAGCAAGCACCCCGAGCATGGTATGAGAGGATCGACAGCTACTTGATGAAGCTGGGATTCACTAGGAGTGAAGTCGATCCTAACCTTTACTTTAAGGTTGAAAATGATAAACCTCTCATACTGGTGTTGTATGTGGAGGACCTCTTTCTAACATGTCTCTACCCTCTCATTCTCAAATGTAAGAGGGAGTTGGCTTCTGACTTTGAAATGAAGGACCTAGGATTGATGCACTATTTCCTAGGACTTGAAGTGTAGCAGAAGCCAGGGGAAACTTTCCTATCTCAAGGAAAATATGTGGTGAAGATATTGGAAAGATTTGGTATGGTGGACTGTAAGCCTGTAACTACCCCGATGGAGCTTGACTTCAAGAAGTTAAGCGGTAGTGCTGTTGGACCTGTTTTACAAAATGCTACCGAGTATCGACAACTCGTCGAAGCATTAATGTTCGTAGTGAATTCTCGTCCAGATATATGCTTAGCAGTCAACACATTAAGTCAACATATGGTTGAACCCCAGCACATACATTGGATTGGTGCCAAGAATCTGTTGAGATATCTTCGTGGCACTATCACCTATGGGTTAAGATACACTGTCAGAGATGTGAGACTATTTGGATACACAAGTGTTGATTGGGCAGGCAATGTGGAGGACCGTAAGAGCACTTCTGGGTGTTGTTTCTCCTTGGGATCTGCTTCGATATCCTGGATGAGCAGGAAGCAGAAGTTGGTGGCCTTGAGCACCGCCGAAGCAGAGTATATTGCTGCCAGCATGGCCTCTTGTAGTTGTGAGGCAGTTTTGTTGCGAAAGCTCTTCAGTGAGCTGTTTGGATTTACATTGGATACCACTGTGATCCTTTGTGACAACCAGAGTGGGATTCGTTTGTTAGAGAATCCCGTATTTCATGATCGCTCCAAGCATATTGATATCAGATGCCACTATATTCGAGATATGGTGCAGCGGGGAGCTATAAGGCTCCAACATATCGGTACAGATGAACAGGTCGCCGACATTCTGACAAAACCCCTTGGGAAAGTAAAATTTTTGACTTTCCGAGAACAACTTGGAGTTGTTCAAAGACCCTCTGATGAGGGTCATGTATGATGCATTGAGCTTTGGAAGCTCTAGGGGGGTGCGGGGTGCTTCTTGGAGCAGCATATGACCACATGATGATTCACTATCCCCTGGTGGTATACATGTACACCCTATGGCGACATTGTAGTAGGATTGATGTGTTCTCCTGTGAGGCCTGGATTGATGTGTTCTCTGTGGCGATTGTAGCAGGATTGATGTGTTCTCCTGTGAGGCCTGGATTGATGTGTTCTCCATGGCGATTGTAGCACGATTGATGTGTTCTCCTGTGAGGCCTGGATTGATGTGTTCTCCTGGAGGCCTGGATTGATGTGTTCTCCATGGCGATTGTAGCAGGATTGATGTGTTCTCCTGTGAGGACAGGATTGATTAGTTCTCCTGTCGAGGCATCCTACCCATGCAGTCTGGGACTCATGGGAAGTACCTCTCATCTGATCAATGAGCAGGGAAATGAAGTTAAGGACCATAGTAGTACCGATGGACGCATCGTTGTATCTACCGTACTCCCTACGCTAGGATGACCTCCATTGATCTGGGATCAATGATACTGGTCTGGGACCAGTGGTAGGAGTTGTACATACTATGACGCTGACTTCGGGTCGGCTGAAACTGGTCTGGGACCAGTGGTACATACTCCGAGACTGACTTCGTGTCAGTGCAGGACTGGTCTGGGACCAGTGAGAGTCATACATACTCTGATGTTGACTTCAGGTCGGTTGAGACTGGTCTGGGACCAGTAGTACACTCTCTGAGCCTGCGGTACTGGTCTAGGACCAGTGAGAGTCGTACATACTATGACGCTGACTTCGGGTTGGTTGAGACTAGTCTGGGACTAGTGGTACGAACTCTGAGACTGACTTCGGGTCAGCGGAGAATGGTATGAGACATTCTCGATCAATTCTTCTTCTTCATAGTTCAGCAGAGCAGAGTTGAGCAGAGCAGAGCTAGCAGAGCCGAGCAGAGCAGAGCAAAGCCAGCAGAGCTAAGCAGAGTTGGGCAGAGCAGTGCAGGGCACTGATGGCCGAGATAGTACAGTCGGACTTATGGATCACTGGATGGAGTTCTCCCTAGTGGAGAGGGAGTGTTAAATTGGCAACTAGGGCCAAACTCCATGTGGGTCGGCTTATTTAAGGCAACTGATATTTTTATTGGATCCCTCTCGTCGAGAGGTGTAGGATTGATCCAAAGATCATCCGATTCCGATAAGTAT